>JAARMF010001578.1:19469-37304 GCA_022844705.1 Toxascaris leonina
CTAGAAGTACATTACTAGTGTTGTACTTCTGGCACTGTGTTGTACTCCTGGTAAAGTACTGTACTTCTGGCAAATTATTCTACATCTGGCACTGCGTTGTTCTTTTGGTACAGTATTGTACTTCTGGCAGTCTATTGTACTTCATGTACGGTATTGCACTTCTGGCAGTGTATTTCACTTCCGGCACAGTGTTGTACTTCTGGCAATGCATTGTACTTTTGGTAGAATATTGTACTGCTGGTGCCAAAATGCGTGATAGTTTTATACGAAGTCCGAAGCCGCAGCCGCATTACAGGTGCAGTGCAGTTGGTATTTTGAAAAGTGGTAGAAGTACAACATGGTATCAGTTTTAGGAGGAAGTACGAGTAAATGTTGTACCGAAAATTTTGGGATAATGGAATCATTAATACACATTTAGCGCCGAGAGTGAGATGGAGAGAGACGGCGCGCGGTCCAAGCGAGCGACGCGGTGAAGTCTACTGTTAATCCGATGGAAAAATAAATTGAATAAAATATCATGAAGACTCGAGGACTGAAATGTGAGTGTGGACAACTGGAAAGAGTCATGCTCTCTCAGAGTCATTCATAATCTAAGACAAATATAAGATCAGATTTTTATATGACGTGGAATTGATATGAATTGAGGGGTCACCGATATATCTTGACTTATACGTGCATAAAGATTCGGGAATAGCGGCTGGACAGTTCGAAAGAGCATTAAAAGCTTTATCAGAATCATTCATAACCTGAGACAAAAACAAAAAGTTTTATAAGATATAAAATGCTGTTCGACCTGCGATTGACACAAATTGATGGGTCGCATATATACGGTGTAATTCAGCTGGGGGTCATCCAAGATAAGTAATGACAAAAATTTATAAGTGAATGAAGAAAAAGGAGATGGAAGCAACTTCATTGAACAAAGGCTAACATGTGAAAGTCGACAGCAAGTCAGGGTAGAAAGTAGTTCAAGGATGGAATAACAATTACGACAGCAATCGATGGAAATAGAGTACGCTGGTCACAACACGAATACAAAAACTCGTAACAGCACTTTGAAAGCGACATTGTTATGATCACTCACGGTATGATAGGTTAAGGCCGTATAGCAATCGTTCATTGTACAATGAGTTCGACAATTCTAAGTCGCAGTTAAAGAATCACGGTTGGACGCATCTAACGTTGTGCTTCGATGTTCGGTGCAGACCCTTTTCAAGCCGCAACGGAGTGAAAAGACAGGCATCAGATATCAGAATGCGCTACAGGATTCTAAAATGCGTCAACAGGCAATGTCGCAAAACCGCTGCACCAGATATCAGTTTATATCAATTGCATATCATATAAGAATTTGATCTTATATAAAAGTTCTTCATTTGTCTCAGGTTATGAATGGTTCTGATAGAGCTTTTAATGTCCACATCACCATTCAGTCGACGTGTCTTTCTGAGATATTACTTAATTTATCGGGGTATTTTTGTAATGATATTACTCAACCGCGTCGCTTGCTAGCAACGCACGCGGTCTCTCTCTGTCTCACCCGTGCTCGTGCGCGTGCGCTTGTGATAGGACTGCCGACTCCAACGGAGCGGTAAACGCGACGAACCGTGAATTTTGATCAAGAACAGTGCAGGTGTACGAAGGTAACAGAACGTGAGGAACACAATAGGTGATGTGCATAGATACAAAAAGAGAAAATCAGTCGTGGAAATGGAAACCTCGAATAAGCTAAATTTACTCGAAGAGTATTTGGTTTCATTCTGGAGAAATTATTAGGTAAACAAAGGTATGGCTACCAGAAGAGCGAAATCAAAAACACTTGCGAATGAGGGAAGGAAGAAGCTGTGCTGCAGTATTGTAGTTGTGGGGCGCACGCATCAGTACACCGATTAGTATTTATAACGTGGTTGATTGTCGTGTCGAAGGCGATTTCGGAGCGTTAAGCCAATGCGCGATAGGAGTTTGAACAGGGTACGGGAAGCGTTTCATTGAAGCAATTCTATTGGGACGCTGCTGCAATGAAGATAGTCTTCCACTACATTACTGAATTTCAAGAGAGAGCAAGCAGTTACGGTATCTTGTGATATATGTTCTAACAATATGACCCCAGGAAAAAACTCCGTTGCACCTCATAAGCAACTTCGAGCAACATATTCAGACAATTGCTCTTGCTGCCGCAACCGAAAGACGCGAAGTAAAAGAATCAAGAGAGATAGATGTTGTGAAATCTGCTGATAACTTGACACGTTCCCACCAAGTCGTTCACTGGTCCTTGTGAGTGAACTGACAGCAGTTCTGTACGATCCGATCCATGATGCAAGTAAAACCTGCTCTGGTGAACTCCATCAGACTTCTAATGGAATGCCCAATATGCGATTATTCGAATATTTTTGGTCGTTTTGGTCCAAGAACCACCACGACCTTACTCAAGGATGATCATAGCAACACAAGATTTCTCATAGTCCATTCGAAAAGTGGGCATCGCTTGTTTTGAAGGCATAAAAGATCGAATTCTTGGCATTGTAAGCCCTCAACTTTACGGATAAAACACCACTTTCATTTGGCTCTCTCTTAAGGGAGTCAGTTCCACCATTGAGGCATTTTGCAATGTTTTACCTCCACCAGCAAACGATGAAATTATGGGGCTGGTGATACTAGAGCATTTCGCATGTTGGAACACTGAAAGACATGTTGCTTGTGTCTGAATCAGGCAGCATGCTGTGGGTGAAACATCTTCAGTGGCCTCTGTTTTAGGCAGATGAGTAATGTAGCTTACAACTTTCGGCATATGAAAACAATATGAAAAGTAGAAGCAGGTTATGTTGTTGATAAACGATTAGGAAGCATTGGTCCAACATGAAAACCCTGCAGAAGCCCAGAAGTAACTCCTCAGCTGGAGGAGAGAAGTTAGTTTATGAACGCTCGCAAACACCGATTCATTAGGAAGCTCTAAATCCACATCAACTGTTTACCTCTAATGCTTTTGGTTTGAAACTGGTGGAAGCTGATGATAGGTATCCATCATCAGCAATACGCAAGCTTTACATTCTTTTTCAAAGCCTTAAGCATCCATTTAAGCGTTCAAGAAAGAAAGTAATTGAGTACGATTACTAAGCCCACAACGAAGTGCATAATTTTGGGGCAAATAATTTTTTCAGGAGCGGTACATGCAGCACCACCGAGACTTGTAGACTGACAGTTAGTGATTAAACTTTTGTGAACAGATGTTTTGCATCCATCCATATGGATGGATTATATCTTCTAGATATGCAATCTCACAATGAAAAGAATAAAAGGAGAATAAGAACCCTAACAAATAATTGCAAGCAATACGAGCGGTTCAGTTGAAGGCAATGACTATTTTGCGGCTTTCCTTATGGAGTAAATCAACACTCCCGCCGCACCAGATCAGTACGGGAAGTCAGTGGACACAAATACAAGTGAATTAGTGCTTTCTTGGCTATGACATAACAACAAAATAGGAGCAGTTTTTCGGACAACCTTATAACATCGATCTCATTTCAATGTATTTCTCTCAGAACGTTCGCCACCTCCTGTCGCTATCGTTAGCAATTTTCATCAGCAGTTATGCACCTAAAGTTTCGAATAGTATTATTGGTTCAGGGAAGTTGCAGCTCACAATTCATTCAATATTTGTCGATTATTGCCAAATACAACGCCCCTTACCGTCATCTCCCTTCTCTCTCTCTCTTCCCTACCCTCCCCCTTCCCATATCGTTCACAAATTATTTTATTTGTCGAGTCCCGCCGGTGGTGTTTTCAAATAAAGAATCATTTTTTTTTGCAATAAAGAATCATTTGACCACATAATTCCCATAAATTTCACTACCATCACATGCAACATAATTACAACAATTTCCACCACATAAGATCCAGAGATCCATCACTGAACAGCTTTGTCGACAAGTATGATATATCGACAATTCACTTAGCTGTGGTCTTTTTCAAATTCAAACATTTTTATTCGGTCGCGAAAAGTATCAATGAACTTTTCTGTCCCCTGGCATCAAAGTTCTACTAGGTGATGTATTGAAGCGTTGTAATTTTATGGTGTCAGCTTTCCATGTGAATCAACAACGCCTGGAGTTTATTTACTTTGTACAGTTTAACTCGCAGTTTCAGATTTAGTGCACGTCCGTTTAAGGGCGAAAGACCTTATGGCGTAGAGCACAAGCGTGTTCATTGCATACGGGAAATCACCTCTGAATCGACCTCTAAAAATACAAATATGTCAACGCTGCATGGACAGGAGGTAAGAAAGGCTAAATTTTCAATTACTTCGCGAACTTATTTCCGGAAAGCCTCTGCTCGATAAACCTCATTCGCGAAATTTTTTAGCAATCTCCCTTTGGTCTACTTTCAGATACGACCAGGAACGTTCTAGTACGCCCGTCCTTTCCGTTCGCTCTGTTATTGACTTCGTTCGTTCACTTCACGATGAAGGAAGTCGTCAATGACATTCAGTCTCCAACATATCGCTTCAGCCACACGTTGAGCTCAATCCAAATGCTGGATTCCGCGAAAAATTTTTTTTGCCCTTGTGAGCGCTTGAACTCTCGACCTTCAGTTGCACAGAGGTTTGAAAATGACTTGTAAAACAAAGGAACAGTCAGTGCAGAGTTGATTTCTGGAACGAGCTTCTAAAAGACACTCATGCAATGCTTACTCAACAAATTTCGCTCAGATCTCTAAAGTGGAATTCCAGCTGAGCTGAGCAGATAAACAGATGAACTCAAAGTCGCACGTCCTTGCGATCTTTTGAACTTCCCCCTTAGGAGGTTTGGTCTCACACAACTACATCATTGAGACCACGACAAATAGACTCAAGCTATCGATAATCATTTAGTGCAAAGCCAACATGAGAAAAATTTTCCTCGTTGTGCGAGGAATATATTTGAAAGGAGCTCCATTATCGAGTTGCCGCAGCCATTATACACCGTAGACAAGTTATCACAATCTTCAGAAGGTTTACACAACATTTCACAGCGAGTGAAGGAAACTTCTCTGCTACCAGTGTAAAGTTTTAATTTTTGTTGTTTTTGTCTATATAAATAATGAATATATATGTATTTATATATCTGCCCCATATGCTTTTTGCGTGCCACTTCAGGAGCTGGTCAGCTGCACCTCGGTGAACCAATAAACAAATTCAATTCCTGGTCCCATAATACGAGCCTGCTGATGAGTCTCCACCGGAAAGGAGCTTTGAAAAGTCAGACGAGTACAGATTTTGTGAACGTTTTCACTACGCTCATTACGACATGGCACAGTCACATTGGTGAACGTCATGCGAGAATGGGCAATTCAGATTTTGCAGAGATGTTCTATGTGCACAAGCTGTGAACCAGTCATTATACGCCTTACGAAAATAGGCGATTTCACAGGAATTCGGGAGTGTTTTTCTGACCATTCATCCGTTGATGCTGTGTTCAGTTGGTTGCATTTTACTGATGACAATGGTTTTGCGCAAATTTATTTGACATTACTCGAAGTAGTACAGGCCGTTTCAGTAGTCTGCCAGCATTGAGGACTCAAACATGACTGAAAAACTGCGAATATATCAGGAAAAAAACCATGCACTCGTTTCTTTCCTCCTCTAAGCTTAATTTCAGGTTCCTCATTTCCTGGGTTGCTGCCCAATTAAAATGCTTCTCATATTCTTGTTTCAGCCGTTGATGGCGGCAAATAACTGAAATCTCGGGCTCTATACCGGCTAATGTCGATTGACTACAAGAAACTACTGTCAAATAAGGTTGACTCTATATCGAAGCGGTCCACAATGGTAGAGGATGGGTTTTCAGAAGAGATTAAACGAAAACAGCTTTCCCAATGGGCGATATCTTTGCGTTGAGCGAAATATTTGGTGCAGTGATAATAACAAGTGATATTATGACAGATCAAACGTTAGCGGTGATGAACAGAGAAAGAACACCGTCCTGTTTTGAGCAAGTCTTGCAGTTTAATATGTCAGTCATCTTATGAGCACTTCTCACTCTAATGTTTGGTGCATCGTTTGTGATCTGCATCTCTGGAAATGTGTAGAACCCAGTCGTCGTTGTTTTTTTAAACAAGAAAGATGAACTTAGCCAGTACGCCACAATAGGCACTGTTCTTGATCACCAGAACTTTAAATCTGTGCCCGACAGGCAGACAGACCTTACCCAAAGTATGTTCGTTTGCATCGCAGAAAATGTAAACGAATGTAAAAAACTGCACAGATTTGTCTCTGAAGTTCATCAGCCGTAAATGAATATGAAAAGTAAGTATTTACGGACGTTCCAAATGTAAGATGCTAGAAAGACACATTAAAACACTGATAATAGAAATAAGAGACTTTATTTGGGAACCACCACCAATGCTGAGAATTTGGGAAAAAGCAGTCTCTTAGCAACTTTACGACCGTACGAAAGCATTCATCGACATTGATCAAGTCGATCGCACATCGATCCATTAAGAGAGATTGAAAAGTCAAGAAGCGTGCCACTGGGACTGGCAGAATATTCGCTTTTTTGTATTTCGATCCCCGTTGTGCATAGATGTATGGATATGCATGGTCGTCAACAGTCAGCCACTGGGACAATCCGAGAAATATGCGTGCGTATTCATTCGATGTCTGTGCAGCTGCAATCCAACCTTCGACAAAAGCAAGTTGCAACAGCAACAGCTATCCATGAGAATTCAACGACTAAGCTCTGCACTTATATCAACACTGTATGT
This sequence comes from Toxascaris leonina, assembly GCA_022844705.1. Classification (NCBI taxonomy): domain Eukaryota; kingdom Metazoa; phylum Nematoda; class Chromadorea; order Rhabditida; family Ascarididae; genus Toxascaris; species Toxascaris leonina. Next base: position 26,205 of record JAARMF010001578.1, read on the forward strand.
GCGAAGATAGCACTCAGTAAACGTCAAAGCTTATTATCACATCTTACATATGAAGACGTGCACCATGTTAACATTCGATAAGATATCACTAATTTATTGCTTGCAACTTTTCAGAACAACCTATTCAGTCATTCAGTTGACCAGGATTATTGAAAAAGACCTGTTTTTTTACAACCAACAGTGCTCAGATTCCGGAGGAACTTGACAAACTCGAAAAGTTTTGCACCCTTGAAACAAACGTTCTTTGACCGCAATTTTTACCATATATGTCGTGAATGATTAACATTACTAAGTATTCTACTCGAAACATGGAGGTGTGCAAGGAGAGGAGCAGTGAGGTTAAGATTTTAAAAAAGGATTAAAACGGATTAAAAAGGGATCAAAGGTTTCCAGCGTATTTCATAGTTTTTCTTCATTTACTATTGCTGTGGAGCAGCTACTGCATTTGGCAAATACCAAAGCCTTTTTTGGTATGCTATACTACAATCCAAGCTCGGTGATGTTGCATTTAAAAATTTCTGATGACCGACAGCTAAAACGCATCAATTAGAATGCAACAGTAATTTCTTCACATTAATGACCTTAGTCATTAATAGCATGCACTAATGTTTACTTATAAATATTCCGCATCGGGTATCAAACGCACATTCGCGAAACGAAATCACAGTTAAACTCCTAGTGCTGTCGAATGTTGAAGGCGAGGCATCTTCCAGCTACTTCCATTCAGCCTCATTCGTCTTCCGACCAGGATGCACACATAAAAAGACTTCATTTTTCCGTCAATAATAAAAATATTTGGTAAATTTGAAGATGTGACAGCTGAGAATTTGTTTGCGTCGCTTAACGATTACTTTGATATATTTATTTTCAGAGGCGACAATTATTTCCGATTTATCGTCAGGGTATACCGTTTTTCCTTCACAACGTTCGCTGTGACCAGTTCAGCAAATTTCTTCATTCATTTCGCAATAAATTGCCTCGAAAAAAAAAAAAACGCTCTCTTCGTACTGTTGCTAAACTTGTTCGAGAGGGTGGACGCGCTCGCAATGCTTACCACAAACTTCCTCATAACTTTTTTTCCGTTGTGTTTGCTCAGGAAGCTAGAATATTCTGAGGATTTCAGTAGTACATGTGTGTTGACTTGAATAATCTGCATTTGCGTGATGGCATATTTCAGAACGGCTGATTTCTTCAAGGGCCTACTCTTAAACTGCCAAGACCCCAGTAAATGCATGCTTTCACATGCTGTCTTTACAAATACTGAAGACGTTTCGAAATGCATGTTTCGAACAGAATAAATGTGCGTAAAACATGTCTATCATGCGTTTTAGACAAACTTGATATTGCAGTTCACGTTACTGAAAATTGCTGTATGAAAAGAAGTAAGGAGGTTTCCCAGAGTTGTTGGCATGACATGCGCTTCTGCAAGCCCCCTTATCAGTTTCCACTTATGAGCTGCGCTTTTGAAGCCTTCACGCGACCTAACGCTCCAAATTATTCGTCCCAGCGGAATTGGAAGCAGTATGACGAGACATCTATTTCTAATAAATGCTCCATTGACTAAAGTGAACAAAAGTGGAGCAAATTAGTTCCATTAATTGCCGAAAAATAATAGAGGATCGCCAGCAGTGTTTCTTTGATCTGAGTGATCGTGGAATTTCTTTTAAACAAAAGAGTCGCTTTTTGCGAGTGCAGCAGAGTAAATAAAGTTTAAAAGAGCAACAATATAGGCTCAGAATTTTGACCGCCATTTGGTGGCAACATTTTCTTTTGAGGCTTATGAATGCGTTTGAATGTTCCCACCGAGGGATGACCGACTCCATGAATTGCGCAGTGCGCTATACCGACTGAATTTCTTGACCTCAGTGGCTCCCAAGGTTGCAGCCACCCAACACAGGCTATGCGCCGCACACATGCACAGAAGCAGAACATCGCTACAACACGCTTTGCCAACGCAAATATACAAAAGCATGCAGGGAACAGACAGAAAGTAATTTAGTTATCAACTATGCTGGCGTATTCTCGAATTGAGAAAATATTTGATTTCTTTTCAATTTGACATTATGTATGGAAGAGTGGGAAACGTTATCGGTGTCTGTAGATGGACGTTCACCGAAGGCGAATGAAAGAATACAAATTTTCTCTAACCGATCGGGGAGTTTACCACTATGCGTTCACGCGATCGTCACACACCACAGTGACACTCGAAGCGTTTTTCGAGAACGCGTTTCCAAAAGTGTCGTGTATTACGTTGATGTTTTTGCAACTCTTTTTGCGTCTTCGCTATTACATCTACATTTTCTTGATCACAGCTCTCAGCAATTCACCGTTGCCTTTGTTAAGCTCTACCGTTTTCTTCTATAAATTTTCATAGTGACAAACGCATTCTTCTTCATGAACTATAGAAGTTGAGAAAATAACTTCCCAATAGGGATTACTTAGTCAGATGGCATACTGGAAAGATCATTCTCCAAAGTGTGCGCAAAATGTTTTTGTAAATGAAAAAAAAAACTTTCAGCAGACGTGTAACGAAATATTGCGTTGACCGCAAAACATTGCGAAGCAGCTGCGGCTTCATTTTCAGTGTTTTCGAGTGCGTTTTCTCCTTCATAGCACCCACCATCATGATAAACACAAAATTTTATGCCAAGCAGAAAGCAACACATCGAGATCTCCCTACCCGCTTTAAATATGATCCTAGGTGGAATGAGTTTTCTAATCTAACTGTATGACAGATCCTTTCCCTTCGGCTTCTAATGAAAGTATTGACGCATTTCTACCATTTGACAGAATTTCGCACTTCCGCAATTAAAAATGCCAAACTGTCTCACCTTTCCATCAGCACATAACCGATTCTGGAATTCCTAGCTTTATCCTTTGCTTCCTAGTGAAGTTGCAATTACTGCTGTGAATCGCGATGTTGAGATGCTTTGCGAATGACGAAAATTAGACGGCACTGAGCGCTTTTTTATATTCATTTCTTTTTTGCATTTACTGCATAGCGAATTAGCACTTATGACGCGTCGTTGTAAAAAATTTCACACTGAAATGATAGTCCATTAGGCAATTAGTCTTTAGCAAGATAACTGTCTACTTTCAGCCATTGTTCCAAGTATCGGATTAAGCGCGGAACATTTGCTCGCTAAAATATTTTCATATTTTATGTATGTCCTTTTATTTTTAGAAATCGTTAATTTTAGGCTGAGCAATGCGAGCAATTCTGTACGTTGTTATTGGTTGTATAGCGGGTGCATCCGCTTATTCGCCTCTTCGTAAGCAACCCCCCAGTCGACTGGACATTTACGAAGAGGGCAAAAAAAAAGTAAACGATAAAAGCATTCCAAGGGCAAATTTCGTTGTAATCGGTGGCGCGGCAAAAAATCAGCCGAATATTGGCACCACATCAGCTCGTAGCGAAGGAAAGCTTCATCGAAGTGAGAGCATCACTGATGAGTCACATAAGTAAGTCGTTTATTAAAATGCCTTTATCTCAACAAATGTTTACCATTTTTAGGCAGTTATTCTGTTAAGTTTACCCACAGGGTCGTAATATTCATCTCTTCGTCGCTGTATACTGCCACTTACATATAGTATGGGGCATATTTCACTTACCGGCTTCCATCAGCTAGTCTCCATTTCCTACGTCGGGCGCACGATATTAATTGGCTTGAATGAGAATTTCGGTCGACCGATGTTGATATTATTCATCAACTCCTCTCGAAGAGGGTTGCTGAACCTCAAAGCTATGAAGAAAATTTTAGCAGTAAGTCATTCGATTTCTCACTCAATCCTAATAAATAATGCTTTTAAGTACGATAAGTGGGGAAATGTACCAAATGAGTTGAAACGATGTACATCTTTCCATCCAGCTCACAAGAACAACCAGCTTCACAAATCAGCAGCAAACAATAAAGGATTCAAATTTCAACTGGTCCGGCCACTCCTAAAAATCGTGTGCATAGTGAGCATAAAAACGCAGTCCAAAATTTTGCATTGTTTTGGATTGTATTTCCATGCTCATTACTAAAGCAAGGTTCTCAAATCGCGCAAAAACATATTGTTGTCATAGTTATGCGTCATAAATGTAAATAATGCTTCTCTTTAATGGCATATTCAATCCGTTTTCGCAGACTATTTTTAAACAAGCTTCTTTATGTTCTTCCAATGGCGATGGAAATTATGTGCTAGCTGTAAACAAAAATTACTGTGTAATTCAGACGCTGAATATCGTAAGGCACATTGTCAATAATCACTGATAGCAGCTGATTGAAATTTTCGTTAACGTATTTATTCGCCACGTTTTGTTAGCCTGTGTCTTTCGTCCGCAATGCTTCTAAGTTGTAAAATTTTTAATAGAGATACGCCGTAATAGGGTCAACTTTCAAGAGGCCATATCATGCTGAAAAATGAAATTCGGTTTTCATGAAAGAAGTTTACAAAGTTTTCTAGGCTGAGCGCAAAAGAACTCTGTTGAGCAGGGATCGTTCTTTATTGCAATCTTTGCAATAAAGCTGGTGACATTTTGGCAATGGCGCTGCTAAACAAACGCTTGTAGAACTCGCGAGAAGAGGCAGTTCGACTGCTAGAATCACTCGCATGATGATCTACATGACTTGCGCCCGCTTAACCACAATACCCAAACAGCCTTCAGTTATTATCTGGGCCAACTGCAACAGCGTGCTTTTTATCGCATGCCTGATCCGCATTTATCGTATGCTCACTATCATGTTGGAATTCGTGATCATTAAGACGCACATTTTGATGAATTGAATTCCCACGCACAGATTCATCATCAGCTGTCCAGGGCATGACTTTTTACTTGTGTTAAACAAAAAAAAGTTCAAGAAGAATCCACACTGATGCTACAGAACTGTTGTTTCTAATTCAAACCGAGGAATTTGCTTGGGAATTTGTTTGCCCAAATTGTAATTCTTACAATGGAAACAAATTCTTCAGCAGAATCGAAATGAGCTGTTGTCAAAGCGCAGTCTTGCGGTGACGAATCATTGCGTCACATTGACCATGTGGTTTATTGAGTCTTCCTCGAGCTATTTGTAAAAGCATTTCTTTTGCAATAAGATATGTAAATAAATGAGTTTTATAAGGATGTACATGTATTCCAACATTCATTAGAATAGTGAGTTTTGCATTTGCTGCTGATTTTCGGCAATGCCGAAATTTCAAAGCAAAATGACTATTATTTTCTCACCGTTAATTTTGTTCGTTTAATAAATTCTGAACACAGCGGAATGTCTGAATTTGCATATCAACCATTCCACAACATTTCAACCTTGCATCATCACAATAGGGAAGCGCTCCAAAGTGCTGTTACGCCACTGACTTGCCATAAGACAGCTGGCGTTCGATTGAATGCCAAATCGCAGTTATCACAAATAACCTCTTTTTAACAGCTTTTTGCAAGGTGAGAAAAGTGAATAAGTTATTAATTGTGAATGCTGTCAAAACCATCTAATCGAGCTGCTGTACAGTCGCATCGTGGGATCCTTTCATTATCCGTTTAAAATTAAAGATTTGATGTTAGACCATATGCGCTGGAAACGATGATTGTAGAGGAAATCAGAAGCTGAAGGCTAATTCGTGGTGCTATTAGTTGTGCTTGTTACCCTTACTGAACAAAAAGAATTATATCAACAAGGAGGGGCCTAAATATGTGGCTAAACTGCTGCTTTGACTTTCGCTATATGTATTAAAATCTGTGATACTCAATAAGAAGCGTACCACTCAAGAAACAACACAACTTGTTTCGAGTAGCGATCATTCAGTCAGAATCACACCTGCCTCAACGCCTTCAGTCATGCATCAACTATGGTTGGCACCGATCTAAAATCCGATCATGCCGGAAGCGAAAAGTACTTGGATAGGTATTGTCCTCTGCTGAAAATCGTTCTATGGGATATAATTGTATCATTGAGAGTCCCATATCTCTTTAAAGGCGAATGGGAACCTTTGGTAGAGGTCTGCTGCTTTATGTGCAAGTGTACATAAATACAGAGGTGAAGTTGCTGTCGAAAAAGAAACTCTTACAAGCAGCAGCTCTTAGCGGAAAACTGCCATATTACTACTCCTAAAGATTCATCTACCCTATAATGGAAACAGAAAAGGTTCATTAGGGGAATTGAACACGATTTCTGTTGCGATCTTTGCACAGCGAAGCCTGACAGACATGATCGCCAACAACGGCGTGGTAACATTAGAAAGCAAAGAATGATACTCAGAAAGGGCAATCCGGAACGCACCCAACATATGCCTAGAGGTCCATGCGGAGACTTATCAACTCTACAAAACTTTTCTAGCGCCTAACGCTATAAGAATGGAAGCAAAAACTGGGTAGTTGGAACCTACGCACCACTCTATAGCTATCGACGTTGTGTTGGCTTTGAATAATTAGACTATAATGGATGAAATAATTATAGAATACGCGATCTTGAAACCAGACCGAAATTTACGAATGAATCCGTCCCCACCAATTTACCAAGAAAGCTGTGGATATGCAAGGAGAGGAGGTCGACTCTAATTTAAATCACCATGTATTACAGTACCGCGCACATAACCCGTCAACTAGCCACGCTTTGAGGTCGTCCCAAGAATGAGAAACTTTTACCGTTGGGCTTTCCTTTGTGGTTTTCTCAACGCCGTGATGCAAAAAGTGGTGAATTTCTTGTCAACCTTCTGCAAAGGTTCTTCAAAAGAAGTTTTGACGAAATCTGGTTTGAAAGAAAAATAGCGGCCATTTCAGTACTTGCTTCAAATGTCACAATCGCTATTGACATTGCAAAGGTGCTGAGCGCTGAAATGCATGACCTTATTCTAGTTGAAACAGAAACACTGTCCATCCTCTTGATGCGGTCTCCTTTTGAGGTCAGGTGAACGCATTTCGCGACAAAAAATTTGAGGGCGGTTATATTGGCGAGAAATTCCTAACGTTCTTATTTTTGTGGAAATCTTCGAAGAAATGATCATGCTGGGGCGATGGATCGTTAGCCGAATGGTTCATTATTTTTGCGTTATTAACAAAATTCTGCGAAGCTGACGAATATTTTACGTACTCATTAAGGTTAAGATAATGCTTCTTTCACTGTTGAAGTTTGAATCAGTGGGAATTTTATGACGGAATTTCTAGTTTGTCTCCATGTGAAGTTTATTCAGTCCTTTATATTCATACGCTTTTGCAAATTTTCAAACAAATAAATTTTCATTCCCAGTTTGCGGTTTATATGGCAACTTCTCATCTGTACATATGCATTTCCATGTGAACTTCTGTTTGGTTGTTTCAAAAACTGCAATTAGAGTGGTGGAAATCAGCGGGTATAGTGGACACCAAATGTGATATTCTCTACCAACTTTCATACTAACCCATCCGACTTGGATGAAGTGTGGAAGTTCCATACTGTTGAAAAACTTCGATGCATTCTTGCACTTCTGGGATTTCCACGTTACTTGAAGCATTATCGCACATGTTTTATTAGTTGTTGATTTATTAATTGATGGGCTTGGTTCAATGAGTGGCAATGTGGAAGGGCATGTTGTCGTAGCCATGTTCGGATTAAAAATGGCATTTGCGGAATAACTTCAAAGAAATATTGCTATGTATCCTATATTTAGGTTTTGTCATTATCATTAGTATAGGGATAATCTCAAAGCGATTATTATTAAAAACGTCCCATATATTGAATGGCTCTGAAAATTGGGGCAGAACTGCACAACTGCCAATAGAAAAATTCTGAGCGAAAATTCCGAGAATTCTTCAATGACGGGGCGCTCAGCAAGCTGTTCGAACTTGTTAAGAAGATTCTGCACTTGAAAAAATTCTGAAATGTCGAAGATGCTGCTAAAGCATTGAAATTTGAAAGGAAATTGACGACCTTTTTTTCGAGAACCTCGCTGTGCAGCTTACACTCAGTTACTTGCAATTTTCGTAATAATGCTGCTGACTAAAGCTGAAAGGTGAATGATGCGCGCTGTTTCAAATTAGTAAATAACAACTGCATGAGGTTTGGCACATTGGCTGATCGATGACTTCTAATCAGCGCTTTCTATTGCAGATTTAGGAATGCATTTATTTCCGTTTCCGGCGTTCATTGGATATGCTACTTTGAACTCTATACTCTCAGTCGATGCACAGGGATTATCACAAATGGAAGAGCACAAGAATAATTATTTATTCGAAGATTTACAAAAAGAAGATGTGAAAAGCTCGCCTTTTTCACCATTTTCTTCGCAACGACGAAGCGTTCACACAGAAATGCCGACTTCTGAAGCAAAAAATGAATTTCCTAATATATTCGTTTCCACTGGTGATAATCCAATTGAATCTGAGACGATCTTCGATGAGGCCGAAGTACCAGAACGCTATGAGAAGGAAGTGGCAATGAGCTCCTTAATGTCGAATGCTACTGCGTCAATTACGCTGGTGGATGATCTCGCAGACGATCTACAATCGACTATTGTGGATGAGTTAGATGAGCAATTAGCTATCTAGTCTGCGTATTCTCAGAATTTTGCATATTTCTAATCAATAATTATCATATCATGCTAAAAGGCGCATCAATAATTTCTCAGCAAAGCAATGCAGTTGCCCGCATAAGAATACTGGTGCTTTTGTGTTAGTTTCTGATTGCATGCAACACCGTCTCACGTTCATTTTGGTCTGTTCAACGAACTGTTGCTAATGCGGCTGCATATTAGCTTGACGCTGAAACACAGAAAGTCTTATTAGTATAGCAAATTGTGACAACTCGAGGGAAATGATGACTTTCTCCACCTCAAAGTGAAGATGGTTGTGCGCAAACTCGCTGATCCAGAATAAAATTTTGGAGATGGACGTTGTTTGTATGGGTATTATCCTGATTTATTTTTGGCACTGTCCTCATCTATTTTAAAATGGTTTTTATGTACTGTAAAAAAAGCACGAGCATTTAGTAACCACTGAAACTTTCTATTATTGCAGCTATGTATCCTTTCCATATGTGGAGTCATTCGCTAAGAGAAGCCCATCAATGATAAATGAAGTCAGATATGGCTGAAATAGCTTGCAATGATAAGGTGGCGGAAAAAGAAAAAAATACAACGCTCAACTTCAATGCAGGAACATTGCGCAAAGATCGCGTAATTGCCTTGTATGGAAGAGAAAATTTTTTAACTAGGGTAACTATCATTTCCACTCTGCTGTGTAGCGATGTCTTTTTTGCTTGAAGTAAAGCGGGTGGCTGCTGTGCTCGAAAAGTGCTTTCACTTGAAGCTCTGATAACGTGAGGTGCTGCAACTGACGAGATTCGACGCAGCGATTTTGCTCTGCTCGGTTGTTTCAGTTAATTTCACTTTTGAAATAATGCGACTCGAGTCGTAACATTTTTTGCCACATTATGCCACTCTGCATTGTCCATCTTTAAAAGGATGCTAAACTACAATAAAACAGCACTCTTGAAAGTTTTGACTGTGATTTACACCTCAAGAAGACCATTTTTGACCTTCAAAGCTCAATATAGCAGATCTCATGTTTTGAGAAATTGCAAAATTCATTCCAGCATAAAATATTTTAACACCTTACTGCAATCAGAAATATGCTGAAAAAGTTTCTAAATTCTAATTCTATATACAATAGTTTCAGAACTTGAACCAGCGTATTTTGTAATGCCATGTCCTCGTTGGAGATTAAAATGATTATTGGAATGGTTTACTTTGCACATCTGTGAAATCATATTGAAGTATAGTTAAGTGCAGAAATAGGAAGTATGACGGAAGAGATATAGGAGATCTCAGTACCACAGATGGGCGCGGTGGATGGCAGATATAAAGAAACTCGATATGGAATACCGCAGAAGTAGCAAGGAGACTGAATCATCGTTGAGCATTGTTGAGAGGGGTCTCGCTTTAGGTCTAACGCTTTCAAGTGTTCTTACTTATGAATTCGCAGCGAGCAATGATAGACGTGGTAAGTAACTCAGTTAGTGAAACTAAATTTTCGACAAATTTTCTCCTTTTCCGCTTCCGTTCTTCGTGATTCCCATTCGTTCATCCATCACAGTCAAAGATTACCGCTTAAAATCGATTCATTTTCTTCCGAAGTGGTGGAGGTTCCCGGACAATAACTCTCAAAGATGTCTGTTTCGTTGGAAGAGATTTCCTTAACTAAAACAACAGAATTCAAGAATATGGAACATTCGAGAGTAAGGTAGATAAGGCATAAAACTAAAAGAAAGGCTATGCAGAAAAACTTAGCGTGGTGATCAGTTATTCTATAGAATCGCTGATTTTGATGTGCTTCCGTGAGAAGACACTTGGAATAAATTGTTTGATACATTTCACTGCTCGAAAATTTAGGAATGCATTGAAGGAGATCACGTCAGACATCATTCTTCCACAAGAATAATTTGCGATAAATTTATATAGCATACAATCACCCGACATTGTTCGGAGGTTGCCTTTAAGGGAAGGCATTTTTGTTGGCATCAGTGGAAACCAGAAGAACAATAATGAAACACTCCATGATTCTACATTCCTCTAAACAATTGCTCACTTACTACCTGTCTCAGTGAAAGGTGCCAATGGGAGATCGGGAGCCAACTGAGCCAACTTCTATCGAAATTTTCGTAACAAATAAAGAGCTCAGCACTAATATCGACTACCGTGCACCTCGCAAGCCCCCGCCCGCGTTTTAAAGCTGTTTCTATTTGGTCGTTGAGAAAAAAGACCCTATTTATTTAGAACAGACGTCGAAAATATTCTCTTTGCGGTAATACTTCCTCTTATTTCTAATCGTCATCAAAGCATCCAACAGGAATTCCACTGCAAAATTCTATTGTTCGAACGAGCTGAGCACTCAGAGCCGGCTTTTCTTCATTTGTATGCGCAAATTAGAATGCTAGATGTTATCAGTTCTCCCAGTAATAATATGCATTTAGGAAAGTACAAAAGAACAAGCTAACTGGTATTCTGCAGCATTAGAATTCTACGAATTGAAGTTTTCTCGAGCAATGAATTCTCTGAAAAGTTCTTATATCAATAGTGTAGTAATAAATTTCTTGCTGAGTTAATGCAATATTATTTTTAAAAAACTGTTAGTGCGGAGGTCTCTGAATC
>JAARMF010001579.1:28675-39625 GCA_022844705.1 Toxascaris leonina
ATTTATTTATTTATTTATTTATTTATTTATTTATTTATTTGTTTGTTTATTTGTTTATTTGTTTTTTTTCACTTGTTCATATTTATTCATTCGTTTATTCATTTTTTCATCTATTTATCTATTTATTTATATTATTTAAAGCCTGAAATTCTTAAATAGGTGCAGAAATAAAATATGCTTAAACGATGAACGTTTCGCCTTAAGAAAACAATCAGTCATTGATCGTAAAGAAATTATGTGGGTGGCTTGTCTAATGATGCTATTTGTGAATTGAAATATAAAAAGAGCAAAGATAAAGCGAACATTAATTGCTTTCTCTTCAAGTCCGTATTCATTTAATCTCGATCGTTAATGATAATAAATAATTTTTTCAGCGATAAGATTTTTTATTTTCGCATATTTTTAAATTTTTTCTTCAATTATTATTTTTATCATTCATTTAATATACGAAAATAATTTTTTTTAATGAGCCAAATCAATGAAATTTCTTTGCTAATAATTTGTCTCACTGATAACTGATTAAATTTTTATCAATAGAGCTCTTTAAGAAGCATAAATGATAGGCTTCTTATCAATTGAATTATCTCGAATAAATATTATCATTTTGAGATGATATTTTATAGATGAAATGTTTAATACAATTGATATTAATCAATGAATAAGCTTCACTATGTTTACCATCATTATTCAACATTATCGACGTATACGTACACCAATGATCATAGGAAAAACATTATAGAAGCGAATAAGAGTGGCATGTTCCACTCATAAAACTGGTTCCTTATATATGTATATTGCTCCAAAAATGGTGCTACATTCACACGTTCTACCATACCAACCAAAGATGAGAGTATCTACTCCATCAACTCTCTCATATTTTATTGCATTTCTTCATTTTGTATTTCGTTCATCAAATATGCAAATCACTTTGCAACAAATAATTTGCAATGCTATTATAGTACTTAAATAATTTATATAATAATGAGGGAATGAGATTTTAATCTAGGATAACAACAATTATATTTCTATTTGTTCATGAATATGCAATCACAAAAGACCTCTATTCCTTTTACCCTCCCAACTCCCTCCTCCCCTCCCCCCACTCCCCTTTGCCATGTCTTTCAACCACATCCAATAGCCTACAAAACTTTTTACAACATATATATGTGTATGTTTGAGCCTATTTTGATGACTACCATAAAGTGCAATGACAAGCAGCCACTGTTTCTCTCTTGTGGGAATGTTTCGATGAAAAACGAGTTCCTTTTCCTCGCAACACACTTGCAAAACATAATTGGACAACTACTTCCGTACATCTTCGTCGAATATTCTGCTGTAACAAATCATTTTAAGTTGTTATATAGATATATTCGAGAGGAATTTACAATAAGTAGATTCAAATGATGTATTTAATTATGATGCGAATATTCGCTCGTAATTTCCTCTCCTCCACTGATCGTCGTCGTCGTCGTCGTCGTTACTCATATTATCGCTCTATCTAAGCTTGACTTAATTTTTACGGATGAAGTTGATTCTTTGGTATTGCTTATCGCAAGAGTATAGTTGTTTATAGAAATTTAGTAGTAATTTTATGGCATAATTATTTTCTATACGAATTTATATGATAGTGGAAAATATTTTAAAATCTTATTGCATGATTATAAAATTACTCGAAGGACATGTTTCTTTTAATGCGTCAACGATGAAAAAGCAACTATCAAAATGTCGAGTGTTCGCATGAGAATTCGCATGAGAGTTCGCGTGAGAGTTCGCAAGTGGCAATGAGGTTGTTAGAAATGGGTCGTTTATTAGAGTGTTGCTACGCAAATAGCGTTGCATGGACATTATGGCCTTGACAATTCCACTCGTTTGCGACGAGACATTTGTCGCATCAACCCTCTTTGCCGGGTAGTTAGTTGTCTAGCAACGACTATCGTTGAGGATAACTATCGTACGAATTTTGTAATGCTTGCAGCTATTCTCATTCAATTGCTCAACTGTGTGAATTTTTCTACGAGAGAACAATCTGTCGATTCATTTTAGGTTTGAATGGGGAGGAGGATGAAGAGAGGACGAATATGACTAGATGGAGGATTGAGAGAGGACGAATATGACTAGGGAGGAGGATTGAGAGGGGACGAATATGACTAGGAAGGAGGACTGGGAGGGGACGAATATGACTAATCATTTCTCTAACCATCTCAACTACAATTCTTTTCAATCTGAGATTAGGAACTCGCCCAAAATTAGAATTATCAGAAGATGAAAGGGTATGATTTGAGGGCTTCTTCTTATTCAAACTTTGAGCTCGTTTGCCGTATTAATTTCCTCATGAAAATTCGCCTATTATAAATTTTATTCATATCATTTATTCAAATATTTATATTCATATTTAATTCGATATTCGTCGAGATGTTTGTGCTTTATCGCCTCATCTATTTTCGTCTCGAAACACATTTCTGCTTGATGTGTAAATGTAATAAAATATTGAATGCCTTTATTGATATACCATGAAAGATCCGTTTATCTGCTAGATACAATAAAAACGGCTAAACTCTTCTTTCGTTCATTGCAACGATTATGGCGAAGAAAATAGATCGTTATTCGCGTTTCGCACATTGATCGTTTTGTTGCACAATAGCATAAATGCATCTCATTGGAAAGAGGTTCGAAACATTGCAATTTGAGAATGATAACGTCAAATTCGATGATTTCAGTCGAATTTCCGTTACGGCAGTAAATAAATTAATTATCTCTATAGATAAATGATATCACTGATCTAGACTTTAGTTTTCGAGAAAAAAAGGATTACGGAATCCGGAATGGGATTCATTCCGGAAACGTTGAGAAAAAATTCTGCTGATTGATTGATTATCTACTGATATGCTAATTACAGTGCTAAAAAGATAAGTATTTCGTTGTTGGTGAAATGCTTTTCAATCTTATAGAATTTTACAATTTTTGTGGAATCTTTTTTTTTCGTTGTTGTTTATTTCATATTTTTAGGGAAATATATGTATTATAGGTGTGTATTTCGAATTTTTTTTCCACTCTGCAGAGAGTATTATCGATCGAAAAAAATGCGACAATCGATACGGGGATATTTGTGACAATTCATTGTCATTGCTGAGAAGTGTCGCTTTTTTTTGTTCATTTCACATTGTATCGCTCATAGATTTTCCACTCGTCACCTTTATAAAAGACTAGAAAACTTTCCGCCATATTGAATGAAATTTATATGAATTTTTTATTATTACTGTTTTTCATTTTCTCTTTTTTTTTCGCTTCCGCTTTAAATTCTTCAAACATTTCTCGTCTCTCAATTAAAATTAATCGTTCGATCGTATACCATACGCCGATAATATAAGGACACCATGGGCTTATAATATATTGATAATAAAAAAATGAGGAAATTTCTGAAGCATTGATCCACATGACTCATTATTTCACCTATATCAACTCTCTAGCACATCAACTACCTATCGCACCTAATCAGCATTGACGGATAGATCGCATTGACTTTAAGGATGCACTTCTATTCCAGGATTATTTAGATAATATTCCTCATGTTGGTTTTCTTTGCAATAATTTCTTTCATTGTGCCCGTTAACATTTTCACTTCATATATCATAAGAAATATTTTCGCAATTGCTATGAGGAAGAAGAGAAAATAGGGCGGAGAAAAAATTAGCTATAGAAATTATTCGCTAAATTATATACATTTTTTTGCAAATATTTCAACTTATATTTATTGCATTAAGGGGAATTTAATTCCTCTCTGATCGTTAATTTAATTCCTATTCGGTATATTCAAATATAAGTTTTAAATTCTTTTTTTTCTTTTCAAAATTAAGCAAAACTCAACGTGAATTCACATCAATGAGACTAACGTTCCATGATGGCAATTGGTTGTAACATTTGTATGCGTATCGTTGATCGTTGAGCGTCGTTTCTCATTTCGCATTCAAACATCGATTGCGCATTCAATTCAACGATTGCGCTTTCTTTTCATCGTTTATTGAGGAAGAATCGAACAATCGCAATGCTTTCTATTTGTTCCTGTGTCTATTTCTTAGAGTGCTATGGACATTTTGATATATTCCGAGTGGGGCTACGAGGAAGAGTGGAAGGAGAGAGATGAGAGTAAGCAAGATGGTAAGGGAGAGGGGAGGGGGAGGGGGGGAGGAGGAGAGGTGGTTTGGCTTCCTAAACTTTTGGGATCCTCAAAGATATGAGAGAATTGCTAGCACCTAAATGAGTTTATTTCAAAGTGTAACTGTTTTTGAGAAATACAGATATTTCAAATAGAGGTAGAAATGATATCCAGTCTTTTTCATCCTTCAAAAATTTCCAGGCAAACTAATTGATTTCATTAACTTCAAATTTGCAAAAGAATTAAGTGAATGGAATAAAGGGTATTTCATTTTTATAGAGGACAATAAGGGAAAGAAAAATTTCAAGAGGAGGCGGGAGAGATGTATGAGTGGAAATGAGGAAGGGAGGAGAGAAGAAAGGAGGGGAAACGTTGAAGTAAATACCCATCACCTCTATACGAACGCTATGTCTGTCTATAATTGCTATTCTGGCAAATAATTGTATATTGTGATACATGAATAAGAGGTGTACCGTCGTATGGGAGAAAGCCTACTTTCAAGGATTATTCCACGCACAATCGTTCATCTCTTCAATTCATTCCATAAATTTGTTCCTTCTGTTATCAGATGTGACACCCCTCCCCCCCCCCCCCCCCCCCCAAAAAAAAAAGCCCCATCAAATAGTGGCACGACATTTCCTATGTGAACACATCGATATACTGAGATACCTAAGTTCTGAAACGCTTCGAGAATTTTATGAATATGCGAAAGACTTTACCCATACCATCGCTAGGTGCAAAGGATCAAAAAATTCGCAACAACAACAACAACAACAAAATAACACACTACCGATGTATGCTTTACGATTGGACATTTGCGCCTCAGACGAGAATGTCTTGGCGTTCTTTTTTGAGGCGCAAACGTCACACCGTTTAAGATACGCCCATACACTTGTCATTTCGTTGTTTTTCTTCTCGACTTCGTCGTAGCACTGCCAATTTGAGGACGATGCGTTCCGATATGAGTGTGCTCGATTTCACCTTGAGATAAAGCAACAGGCTTCGACCATACTCTACAGTCATTATCGATCGTCTGAAATGACTGCGTTTCACCTCGATCTGTGCCTCAATCGTTTCTATACGAGAAACTAACAAAAAGTGTGGTCGATTCTACAAAATTTACGAACTTTAAGTGTTGATTTACTTGGATCTTTATCACCTAAAGGACAGTCCACCCGTCCCACTCATCATTCCAACCCTTCAAGGTATTATCCACCTTATCCACCTTTGTGGGCTGCAGTGACGTAGAAGCCCTATCCTGATAACCTCGTCGAGTATCTCTATGTTTGTTCTGCTTTTCGCTGAAATAAACCGTAAATATTTAAGCATGATGTTTGTGTATGTTTGCTTTGCCCTCATAACAATCTTTTTTTTTCATTTTTGAACAAGCGCTTTTTGATGCTAATAGCAGCCTTTCATGCAAATTCTTTCTTCATTCCGGAATGACGTCATATTCCTCACCTAGTTCCGGAGAGGTGCTATTGCCTGAGGAAATATTTCGAAATGTGAAGTGTATTTCAATAGATTGCTAAAGAATATCGCGACAATTGATGAAGCATATGAAATTAATGTTGTAGTTTCAGTTGAAGTCACTTAGATGAAATTGCTTGCAATTGCTTTCTCAAGCTCAAATCCGGAAATGTTGAGATGTCAGGAAAATGTTGAAATTATCCGGATTACATCCGGGAATATTGCTGTTGCGCAGATGTTGAATCCTATCCTGTTTACATCCGGAAATGATGCAATTGTGCAAATTTGAATCCAATGCTATGACGAAACAATTTTCAACGCTTGAATAATTTTCATATTGAAGTATTATGGGAAATGAATAGTGAATAGATGGAGTTGAAATTTTTAGCACGAGCTGAGAGTGAGAGATGATCGGTGTGATCGCACCATATGTGGCAAGGATCCGTCGCAGCTATCAATCGAACGATATCATCGATCGGCTCAATTATCAATACACAGCGGTGATTATCAGCTTGGCTGCGTTCACACTTGCCGCTACGCAGTATGTCGGCAAACCAATTCAGGTGATCGCCACAATCATTCGACAGGCAGCTTAAGAGTAATCGGAAATGCGCCGTTGAGATAACCTGACGACTGTTAAATCTTAGGCATCGATAGCCAGCGTGCGCTCTCCATGCTTCACTAGATGACTTTGCGACCACAACTTGTGCGATATCATGCGATTGTAGCCTAAAAAAGGAACATCACCTGTTGACTAGGCAAACCATGATGTGTGTGGCTTCCGCCTTCACCTGGCCCAAGAGATCCGTCGAAGTGCGCTTTTTGTGAGACTTAGTCCCAGTCTAACATCTCTGCCGAGAGATGGGCAAAGCCGTCAAGTTGGACTGCTCAAGCCCTTGCGCCACAATAGAGCACTCACTTAGCGGTTACTGATAAGGTGGCCAAGATAATTTTGATAATTTTTATTTTACTTCCACTTTCTGGCGATCTATCGAAAATTCTTTGGCTGAATTCGATAACTGTGCTGGATAGCTAGGAGGCGACTTTTCGCATCCGACTATCAATTTAATGTGTGATTGATGAATTAGATCATGAATGCTTACTTTTTTGGGATGCATTCGAATAAGCCATATTTCTTAGGATAAGCGATCTATAAAGATCTTTGGATAAGCCATCTATATAGATATTTCCAAGGACAATTGTCATTTCGAGTGTTTTATATATGCCATTATTTGCTAGTTCGTTTCTCCAGCATTCTCTCTTCTAACATATAAAATTCAAAAAATATATATATATATTTTCAGTGTTGGGTACCAGCTCAATTCACCGGCGCATGGGAAAAGTTAGTTCCTTCGATGCATCAACCTTCATTGATCTTTTGAGCAATAAAATCTTCGCAATTTATTTACCTGATCGATCAGGTAAGATTCGTCCGTTTCCTCCTCGCTGCAGTGCACGGGCAAGAGAGGTCAGCAATGGCCTCCGGTTAACAGCGCTTCTGGGGTCTTCGGTATCAGACAGAGCGATACGCCAATCAGAGTATTTATCTGTCGCATTAAATACAATGTCTATTCAGGACTAAGATGGCAGAGAAGAACTTTTAGGCATTTAATGCGCTAGAACATTGCACACATTTTGTATCGATCGGACTTTCATCATAAACCATATGGTTCATAGAATAACAAATCTTTCTTAGCTTGTTACTATTAACATCTATGCATTTCAGATATACAGAAACGTATTGCTTTATTAAGGGAAGCTATTTTCTACCATTCGATGATGATATTCCACATGAATATAGTCCTCGTGATGATGCGGTAAGTCGTTTATAGCGCCTAAAATATTTATTTTCCATAAGTGCTCAATTTTGGATTAGTATGAACTCGTTAAGATTTCTCCTACATGTTGTTCTTCATTAATCGGCCAGTTAATAAGTAATTGTCTGTATCTATGTGTTTGCTTGTCGGTCTGTCTGTCCATCGGTCTGTCCGTCTGTCTGTTTAGTTTGTCTTTCTCTGTTTGTTTGTCAAAAATCTGCGTCTTGACCAAGCACTCAACCAATTAAATCATTCACATAACTATGGGCATACGTAACTTTCTAAGAACTCAAATTTCAATGCGCATTCATTTGCTCACCTCGCTGGAATGCATCCTATTGGTTAATAACAATTTCACCTGTTCAATCAGTCGATAGTAGGGCATCCAACTTGAACCTTTTTAAACTCCTTTCCTTTTTAAATATTTATATTATCTTTACAAACAAATATTCCCCTATAATATCAAATGAGATCATCTGTATCAATTCTTTTCATAATGTCCATAATGTCGAAAAATATGCCCATAATTACTCATAAAAATTTCTGCAAAAGTCTCATTTTTCGGGTAGACTGTATAAAGCGGAAGCAATTTTTTTTTCAAATTCATTCGGAGAGAGGAAATGGAAGAATAGGTGAATGAATTCGATGATGATAATATTTATAGGCATTCCTTTTCGTTCTCATCAAAAATTTTCCCACTCCTTTGCTAAGCTATATAAAAATGAAATACACTGGAAGTATTAAGCACATGGTGAACCTATGCTATTGGTATAAGCTCAATTAGTAGTTTCTCTCTGATGTTTAGCTACCTATCAGTTCACCTATCATTTATCGATGCCTATGTATCCTATAGGAAAATTCCAAGCTGTTAAGTTGTTTTCAGTCGTTGTTCACACCTTAAAACATTGAATATTTTCAAAGCATTTTGCACTTTACAAACATTTCACCCTTTATAGGGGAAAGCATTTCGTCCTTAGCGATGTGAATGAAAGAAACGTTGAAAAAGTTAGCCATTTAAGAAATTTTTTCTAGGTGATTGGCTATTATCAGTGGGTACCAATCATGCTCGCCTTTCAAGCGTTCCTTTTCTACTTTCCGTCTCTCGTTTGGAAGGCTCTCAACTTTCGAACAGGTGAGTCTGCGCAATTTTATTTTACTTTTTTTTGCAGGTATTCCCACTTGCTTGTCGGCTTTTACATGCTCGACGCGTCGAAGTGTTATAACTTTGTGATCAAAATACATTCAGTGATAATATGTAAATGAAGAGGTCACTAATAGAAGGAGAAATCTAGCGATAAGTGGGAGTATGGGAAGTGCGAAGGAGCGGAAGAAACGGTTCCTCCGTCACCCGTTAGGGAAATGAAACAAAGGGGTTGATGCAGTCTCTGTGCACAGAATTGTTACCACTGAATATCCACTGGTCGTTTCGCCATTCTCTACATCAAGGAGGCCATACGCAAGCATCTTCGCTTCATCTATAACTTCAAATCTCATGTGTCTATTATCTGAGAAATTCGTTCGAATTATTCCTGTACCATCTTGGACCGAATCGAGCCAAATTCCACTTTAATTTACCAAATGATCGGAAATAAGAACTCAATGATTTCGTCTGACCTATGTAGTTATATGAGATATGGTGTCAACAAAAGTGATTCTCTACCAATACTGTGGTTGGTGTCAACTATTTCTAGAAGTACAAAGATGGACGAAAAAGAATGCATTGCATCACCGCAATAAAGCTTCGTATTCATAGAACATATCGGCGATAACATTTACACACATCGTATAAGTAAATATGAATCTATAAACAGCGTCTCCTCTTTGACCGATACGTTTGTCGCATAAAATTATGCCACTTATATTTGGCATCATTCATCTATATGTGGTGTCACCTTCTCTATTTGTCACATCCATAAAGTTTGCCTCTTTGCAATCACTGTTGGGCTGATAATTCGGCACTCAGAAGAGGAATTAATCTTCCCGTCAATTTCGTGGTCTTCTTTCTTATTTTATGTGTTCATGCTAGCAAATTAGTGCATCATCAATTATTTAATAACTACCGTATTGATTCTACAGAATAGGAGCTCCTTATCCCATAGACAAACAAATACAGTATCCTATGTCTCAACGATACTGTACTCCACTGTCTGCCATTGTATTACGATTGTGCTCTTTCTATCATCCGAATTCATAAGAACGCCATCTATAATAGTTATTGAGTTGTTGAAATAGTTGATCTCCTTGAGCAGTCACCTCACTTTTTATTCCAAAAGATTTCTCGTCCATCGACGATTTCGACTGATAAGACCCATTTGATGTGTCTATTTCTTTGCCTATATAATCATTCAATCCTTGCACAAATGATTACCAACAAAATTATATTATCTAATGCTCCAAAGAGTGCCAATTCAAGCGGCTTAATTATCTCATTGAATTTTTACAAATGTCCATAATCGTCGGGAGTGTGGGGGGGGGGGGGGGGGGGGGNGAGGGTCCTATAATATCTTTTCCGCCATAAAACGATACACTTGCGCTGAACGATATGATTCACTGCAGATACACTTCGTAATCGCTAACCGATTCTTTCCCTTCTTATTTGTGAATTTAACATGGATTTATCGCTTATAACGAGCAGTGAAAAGAGTATTTATTCGGTTCATTGAGGTAGAGGGAGATTATTTTTACTGGTTGTAATAATAAAAAATAGCATTATACCCTTTAAGCGAAATTTGAAAGATTCAAAAAAAAAGAATCGTTGTGAGTGGTAAACGATTAGTGGATGTGATTTAATAGTGTTTATCGTTCACTCAACCAGTTTTTTTTTGCTATTCCTTCAGTGGAATCGCATTCGAATTTCATACAATTCGAACAATTTCATGCCTATATAGTGCTCGTGTCTCGTTTGTTATCTTCCTATTTTTATAAGTTTTTTTTTGNATGCTCGTGTCTCGTTTGTTATATTCCTATTTTTATAAGTCTTTTTTGTGGAAATTTTACCTAATTTTTTTGGTGGAAACTTTACCAAGTTCCATAAATAATATTTTACGTCATCTAAATTCAATATGTGGATAATTTTTTTCATATATTACACATTTTTGATATTTTTCTCTCAATATCGCTAAGTAGCACATCAAGTACCTTAGGCGTTCTTTCCTCTCGTAAATGCAGGTTTACTTCAGGTTAAATTAGCGAGGTGAAATTCAGCCTATTTAACGACAGAAATGAGGCACGATGAGGATTTTTGTTTCTGCAGATGTGATAAGCTCGAGGTGTTTTCAGATAAGCCTCAGATAAAAGCTCGAGATTTTGCAGAAAAGCATATGATGAGCATTGGGCTAAGCTTGATCTCGAGCATAGATCATTGATTATTTCTCAGTAGCATTTTTCTTCTGCTATTCAACGACACTTAAAATAATTAAACGAGAAGAAGTATCTTCAGTGAGGTTGTTTCTTCTTGTTCGGGAACATTTTCAGTACCCACTGCCAAAATTTTACCCGCTTCTACCCCCT
>JAARMF010001580.1:0-18206 GCA_022844705.1 Toxascaris leonina
AGCCGCCCAACGACACCGACCCTTCGACATATATAAGATCTGATATGCAATAAAAATTGCCTCTTATATTTTTATATTCTCACGCAATGCTCTTTGATGCGATTTGCAAATTTGATTTGCACAAGCCGATATTCACTTCTCACGATCGCTCATCGGTCAAGAAGCACATTGCTTACGATTGTTTTATAATTGTTTTGAGATTATGCGAAGGGGTTGTTGGGCAAAACCACTATCGATAGGTAGTTGTGTACATATGTAGGTGCATATTGCTTGTGTACCTGCCCATAGCCTTAGCGATCATCGCAGACTAGAGGATAATTCATTGCATATGGGAACATGAAATGAGTACGGAACATCAGAAAATGCATTTCGCGTTATTTTCTAAAACACTAAATTTGTGCCCAACGCGCGGATCCCTGAACCTATGCTGGAATTCGTCGGTTGCCGGTTCCCCGTCCAACTATGTTCTTACTGCTGGATATCGCAAGATATCATTCGTTTACGAGATCTGAGCTCAAGGATTCGTTGCTACGACACACTCATGGCCTATGAGGATGCACTCTTCTAATATAGAGATGAGCGCAGGTTGTGGGAAGCAAATCCTTCGTGAACCATCGACGACCACCTCCGTCCTCTATTTTATTTCATTCTTGCACTCATATCAACTGATTTCCTATCAACCTTAAGCGACAAAACCGTTGCTAGACATGCTATACTTTGGCTTCCTTTCTAATAGCCAATCAAAAGAAAAATGAGCATAAGTGAAGAAATGCTTGCCAACAGTACTCCGGCTTTTCCTCTCGTCAGTGCTCATCCGCCAAACTCCCCACCCCATTTCCAGTAATATTCAAAAACCCCATTTTCAATAATACCTTGAAGTCACCCGACTGATTTATGCATAAAATACGGTCTTCATAGTACACGATTTGGAGTGCAAATTTCTGGATGCAGAACATTCGACAACAACGATGAATAATTGCATTTCATTTTGATGAACGAAAAAAACACGAAAGGAAGAGGACACGAGCAGAGAACAAAATTAAAACACGGAGGAGGAAACTGTCCAAGTTGAAAACAATACCGCACACGATGAATACGTGCACGATGTGAGGCAAACCACTCGAGATTACGATTAGACCTGAAAGACAGCCCCAAACAATCGTTCAAAACAACGACCACCACCCTCGAGCATCTCTCTCTCTCTTCTTCCTCTTTCCCTCTATCAGTCCATCTTTCTACCTGCAATAAACAGCGCATCCAATATGGAAAACATCCAAGTTCATGCTCTTTCCCGCATTCACACGTAAATCACCTTCAACTTTTTGACCACTCAAACGTCTCGATGGCCGTTCAAAACAAACCTCATACATTCCCCTCTCAGTACTATCTGTCCGAAAATAGAATTAATGAAGAGAAACCTGAAAGCAACTCAGGAAGTTGACTTCAAATATTCAGAAGCCGAACGAGTTAGCTTCTGCGATTTGAACTAGACAGACGTGTTTGAGCATCCCTTTAGGGCCACGTCACAACAACCTTAACTAAATCTCATGTGTGCGAAAAGTCGACAACACCTCCTTCTTTAGCGACCACATCCCCATCCACCTCCACCAGGTGAGATAGAATAATGACCATTTCACGGAAGGCAACACCATTATGAAATGCTACTTGGAAAGTGTGCGTGGAAATAAACGAAACGGGAATTTATGGGTGAATAGCATCCAAACTGAAAACACACAAGAACCGCAGATAGCCCAAATTTAAAAGAAAAGGGGGGAGGGGTGGGGGAAGGTGTTCGACTGGATGACTGCAAGGGGTCAATAAATGTGAAGGGCGCAAACGCTCGACGATGCCACCAGTAAATGAAACATACTTTTCAGCAATATAAGTCAACATAAGTCCACAGGAGCTCTCTCAATCTACCTACGGGACAAGATTGATAAAACCTGTGGCCTGAGTTGTGATCAATTCCGTGCACTACCTAAGAAAAGGCTTTACCGTACCCACAACATTACTAAGAATTACGAATCCACCTGGTCTGCGCTCACAATTTTAGACCAATGGGGCGATCGAATACAAACAAAACCATAATGTAAACAACGAGAGGTACACGCCTCGTGCATCATTAGATCTGTCAACCGTCAACCTCTATGAAAAGAAAGATGGACTCGTGGGTCGATGTCGCACAGAACACCTCACAAATTCCCCCCATAATTTGCATATTCAAATGTGGAACTTTGGTGAAAAAAAACCGATGATTCGTTGGATGCGATTCAATGCATCTTATTGCTGAACATATCGGCAGATCAAACGATACATGACGCTGAGATTTACTCCTGCGAGCGATAAAAAAAAATAAGGATTCAGCAATACAACGAACGATTGAGATAAACACCTCATGCCGTGTCTGCATTTTCATATTTGCCGATCGAAATCGTAATATTTGCAATGAACAACCTGGAAAGCTCATAGGATAATATCGCATTTCGCAACAATATTTAATTCCAATTGAATTCAGTCATATAGCGACAACATTGCAAATATTCGATTACTGCACATTTAACGATGACAATTTCGTCCTATTGCGCTTTCCAGGTTGTCAATGAATGCAGAACGACATTATAGTTGATCTCAATAGGTCGCTAGTTTAAGTATGCTACCTGTTCGAATGATCATATACCCACCCGTGTGTATAAATAGAGGAAACAAATACAACACATCAATGTAAACGCATGAATACATGATGAATGGAGAGTGGTAGCAGTTGCAAAGCGCATCTCATCGTTTACTTAATGATTGCTAAGATCACAACAGAATCTAAAATTAGCCAATATTTTAGTGGACGAGCCATCAAAGAAAAATTATATCAAGCTACACCAAGCTGCCCACTTCGACACATTGCTAGGTCTCATAAAAATGTTTAACCACACGTTTTGAAATTATGAGCTTACCTAGACTTACCTGTCGCCAATTTTAACGGTACCGTGCCCACCTTTAATTACTACACCTAGACAATTTTTTGCAGAAATCTTAGAAATTTCATACAAAAAACTACTCACCTACCATCAGCAGCACAACAACTGCCTTTACCAAGACAAATGTTATTCCCCAATATCCAAATTCCATTTCAAACGTCAACTAAAAATACTCATAGATAAGCTATTCGAACAATCGATCCAACAATTCACATCTAATCAAATCACATGCGCTTATGGTTTTGCACAAAGTCCAACAATGACTAATTCGATGCATTGCTTGTGAAGTTGACGAATTGGTGTGCTCGATGGAATTCTTTTTCCCAAAAGTCTTTTCGATGCTCCAACCATTTTTATTTCGGGTCTGCTAATTTGTACTTCATTAATTTCCTTTTTTTTGACGATTCGTTAATTTTACGTTTAACTTTTCAACGAATTTCATTGAAAAACCGGGAGAACAAGTTATGTGGCAGCCTTTAGCCGAGTAATGAAATAAAACAACTAAACAATATATGAGACACAAAAAGAATCCACAAGCATTATGTTCCATAGGATCCTTAAGAGGGGCAATGCACAGCATGAAAAGATTTGAAAAACTAGAAATATAAAAGTCAAATATAGATGGAAATTGAACAAAAAATGAGCAACAAGTAAGTAACAAAAGATAGAACTAAAAATTAGATCATTCAGGAATATAGAAATTGTTGTCGGTTCACAGCAGACGATTCTTTATGTGCCGAACATCCAATATTATCACCTGAAAAAACATTCTCTGAGTCGAGAAAGAGATATGAAGCACTTTCAGAAAAGCACTGATAATTAATCTGCTCCGATTCGCTGTCCGAATTAGTAACGAAGAAATCTTCTCCCTCCCTCCTCCCGTAGAAATGATGTGACATAAAGCGAAAAAAGATGAGGAAAAGGATGTAGTCAATTTTAGATGTCTTTGTTGCTCAACAGAAAATGCATTATGATTCCAGCTGTTTGTCTTCCCGTTGTGTGTCTATCTACATCAACTCGTAGGCAATCTCCCAGTAGCTGTTAAATGAGCTATAAATTTGGCAGAAAACACTCACCAGTCTAAGGAAACTCACTTATGAAAATTCCAGCTCATTACCTCACTAGAAGGTAATAGACGGCTCGCATCACTTCTGAACACGCCTTAAGCTGGTATTTGTTAAACTCATCCTCCATCCTCCACAGTAAGAGGGAGCTCACCCACCACAGCCCAACATTTGATGCAATTTTCGATCAAAACTTACCGTTCCATCACTAGCCGATGCACCAACTTTGTCTCCACGCGAATTCCATCCCACCTCGAAAATTCCTCCATCGTTCAAGCTTCCCGTATAGCTTTGTATTAATTTGCCTGACTGTAAAACAAAAACGATTAGCGTAAGTGCACAAATTTTGAATGCAAATGTGATGGCCGAATGGCTTCGACTAATGCGCGCAAAAATCGAGTTTAAGCCCTTCTATTATAACCCAGCAAGAGGCTATTTCTGTGGACTTTAAACCCTCGTCAGCAATAGTTTTAGGTTTCAGTGAAATATAACGCCGTCGATAACTGCACGAATTCGACAATTGGACATAATCCGGAAAATGAACTTTCGAGTTTCATTCATTTATTCATTCAAACTTTCGAGTTTCAGTCTTTATTATCTCGGGAAAGTGAAGAAAAAATCATCGCTTCGATAAAATGACTTAAAAGCATCTCAGCTCAGCGCTCATAAGGCATAACATTCTCCTTCCGCGTTTAGCCCTTCCCTCCTGCTGGCCGCTAAGTGACCAGCAAAGGTTGTTATATTTCTACATTCGTAAAAAACCGTTATGTCGCAGTTTTAATATGTGTGAGCTCACACTGTTTTAATGAAATGGGTCGGAGACTGCATAATACATAGATAGTGGAGACTAATGAATTCACATTTTACAGGCCAAATTGGCATCATAAACGAGTTCTGTATGGATGAAAGGCTGCAAATATGTAAAAATGTCCAATAAACAATCCTCCTCTAGGCAAAAAGCATACAATAAAGCAAGACGTACCAAGACATCCCAGATATAGACAGAGCGGTCGAATGATCCCGAGGCGACATATTTGCCATCTGGGGAGAAGCCCACAGAATAGACCGGCTCCGTATGCTTGGTGAGGGTACGAAGGCACTGCCCCCGATCGACATCCCACAACCGTACAGTGTGATCGAATGACGCACTGAAAATATAATTCGAAATGAAAACCGAGAATAGAGGTGTAAAATTGACCTGAATGGTATGAAGAAAATAACCGCAGCGATTCAACTTAAACCTCATAACCGCGCCACAAAACGTCTACACCAAAAAAGGAACATTTGGTTTCTGACCAAAATATTTCGTAAGCAAAAGGTGGAAACCACAAAAAAATGGTGATATTGGCAAAGACCGAATTAAATTACCTAGCAAGAGTATAGCCAATTGGTGACCATCGAATCGTATAGATCTCTTTATTGTGCGCCATAAGATCATGTATTGCGGTATCGCTATTCATCGACCACACCTGAAATTGGCAATTCAATACAGACAATAAGCAACACGTATATTGTATTTTCACCGATAAGAAATAAATATATAGAATGATATCGAAACGTTATGCAATCAATCCCTATGGTTTTGAATAGATGAGTTTGTTATGTGCTCTTTATACGTTACTTCTCGATCATTAGAGAGTTTCTGGATGGGGAGGATTAGCTGCATATTCAAGGAACACAGCATCTTTGAAAATTTAGTTTCTCGGATGGAAATGGGACTGAGAATACCGAAAATTCGGTTGAGGACTGTGCCAGCCTTTGCCCTTATTCGGTACCTACAAGCAACAATTCGCCATATTGAACGACGCGATGCTATCAGGCAACGGTGAAAATCGAAACGAACCTTAAGAGTCATATCGTCGGAACAAGAAGCGAGCAGCCGCGAATGCGAATCGTATTTAACAGCATTCACTTCGTTTGTATGACCCTGGAATTGAATTCAGCCATGAGTGTTGAATTATGATTGCTGCTATACAACGGCAAAATATTGGTAATGCTGAAGTTTAGCATTTGAGAAAACAATGGAAAATAGAGTGTAAAATGCACTTGTTCTGCTCTTCACGATAGTCAAAATATTTGATCTCCATCCCATTTCAGCTACAATTTTCATTCATAGCCAGTTACAACAATTTGACATTATGCGATTGTGCTCACTCCATTTTGAGGCTGCTATGATTTCTTGCCATCAAAAGTAGCTCACCAACCTAAAGGTGTGCATAGGTGTCATTCCCTTCCGACCACTCTCGCCTTTCACTTTTACCTCGATTAATTTTCAGCACACCGACTGATTTGGCATGTAAACATAACTTAAAGAAAACGGAAAATTGAATTTTGTTAATCGATTTCAACTAATTCAATCGATCTAGTTAATAAGACTGTGTCTCCTGACCGCATTTACTGACCTCTCCCATCATTTGCGTTGCAAGATCTGTTGAAGACAGATTGTGGATGGGTGGTAAGGGGAACAGACGGAGCGGGGGGAGAGGGGGGGAGGGAAGTGGGGAGAGAGAGGGGAAGAAGCAGCGCACCAATGCGTCCAAGTCATTGCATTCAGGCGATGACACACAGCCAACTATTATAACAGAAAATTTATTTTCAACTGGCACAACCGCTCAGCCATCTCATCCACAACAGAACGGAAAGCAGAATCAATGGCAAGAATTGTTCGTTGAATTCCACTGACCATAGTAACTATGGATGTGGGAAATGGTTGCGGCTCTTCTCGCGAGACGCCTTTATTCATTGATAACCCAACGAAGCAAACACCACTTCGCAAAGACTAAAACACTCACTTGAAAGGTTTTGAGGGGTTTCTCGCAACCGAGTCTGCACACATGAATACACATATCTGTGCTGCACGATGCGAACATATCATCGGCCATCCAGTCGACATCCAACGCTGAGCTTGTATGAAACTGGAACACCTGCATCTGCACGCCTTTTATTGGATCCCATACGATTGTCGTCTGAAAATGAACATTTTTGCTTAATGTTAAATTCAGCACCATATACGTACCGCTTATCAGTAAGTTCCGGTGTTTGTTGAGGATGTTATTTCTACGATAGATAATCACATTCGGTGAATTCTGCCGAATCTAACTTTTTGGAACATTATGTTTAGTGGCCACAACCCAATGAATATGGGAAACAACCCAGATAAAGAGTGGATGACGCACCTGAATCTACTCATATTCAGATACTTGATTGCAATTCCCCACGCCTCTTTCAGCGCTCTGCACCACATCATTAAAAACACAATGAAACGGTGCGCATCGCATAATAAGTATGTATCAGTAATAAACGGACGAAGGGGGAGAGAAAGACCGAATATAGAGGGGGCAAGCGTGGCCCAAAAATTGTGGTGAAGGGAGAAAGATTCGCGAGAGAAAGCACCTTGTCCACTCCTGCACTGAGAATCTTGTCGCCACGTTGGTTCCACTTCAGTGCAAATATTGGCCCTTTATGTGCTCCTAATGTGTAACGTAATCGACCTGAAATTGTCCTTTTCATACATAGCAATGTACTGATTAGAACCCTATACTAAACAACAACAAAAAGTAAAATTAAATATTCCAAGGAAAGTTTTACATAACTGAAAAGACCTGACAGGATAGAACACAATTGGTCTGTCCCTCCCTCTTTCTGCCCTTCAGTGTCAAAGAAATTGAAATGTTGTACACAAGTCGTTCCGCCATCAGTTAGATCGAAACTGTTTTAATGTATATCTTATAAAAGAAAGCAAAACGAACCATCAGTAGCCCAAACTCGCGCATACCCGTCATAACAACCAGTTGCCAGCAGATCACCGGTGCACTGCAAGAATTTCACGTCAACAAACTCTCTCAATGATTTGATATTACTTTCTATGCCAACGAAATATTCTTGTAATGATATAACGATTCTTTGTGTCACTACTATTGCCATCTAGTTAAACCTTTCCTTTGTGCCTATTTGCAACAACAGACAAATTCCGATTGTTAATTTATTCATTCTTCAATTAAAAAAATATATATAATTTGTAACTATGACAGATGGAGACAGCGCACCAATTCTTTCATTAGTAAATTGCTCACTCTCAACCTATACTAGTTAATAGCAGCTAAAAGATATTCTTAGCGGCCAATTTCAAAAAAGGATCTACCAAGAGAGGGCCTTCTATGTCAATGAAGTCACCTCCGAAACAATGACTGACATCACGAGTAAATGTGCTGACAAAATGAAAGAATAATATCGACTAGCAGTAAGCAAAATAATGAACGCAGCTAACATTCCAATCGAGTGAAGTAACGTCTTTATTAGGCGGAGGGATCGTCTTATCGTCCTTCTGAATGCAATGTTTCAGCACCAATGAGCTCTCCTCTATACTCTGCGATGATGTGCTCGCCAATTCTGAACCCGTTGCGTTCCAAATGCGTGCTGTACTGTCACCAGACCTGAAAAAAAAAAAGACATTTCCCTAAAGATATTTGAACCAATCCCTACACAGCACTAATGATAATATTTCATGAATGCAAGATAAAAATATTCTCCTTCCAAACGATAGATAAATAAGATGCCAAAATAAATTGTCAAAATAATTCGTTGCATTGGGGGAAAAAAAGAAGAGAAAAGATCAACTGCAATCTATAAAAGAATGCACAAAGTGTTGATGTCATCGAAAACACATTAGATGCGGTTGGATTGAAGTGAAAGTGCAATGCACATTTATTGAGGCCACTAACAGCGAACAACTCTCAGTGTAATGCACCTCACAGCAAATTATGCTAAAAACATCGAAAAGGAAACAGCAATGTGCTGAATTGGGATATGTATTTTTCCACATTTAACGAATATTCGCGTCGTGAACGCAGAAATCATTTAGATAAATTCAAAGATTTGTGTGCGTAACCCCCTCCCCTCCCTCGCCCTCCCCTTATCGTTCCACTTGCTAGTACCAGTTAAGAGCGTTGAGTGTTGGTATGAGGAGAAGGGAGAGGAGAGAGGAGGAAAGGATGAAGGCCTGCATGATCATAGAGGATTCGAAAAGTGAAAGATGACGAACCCGGATGCAATGAGATCGTTCTTCGGGTTCCATGTGCAAATGAACACTTCACTTTCATGCCCCTTCAAGTATCGTACCTGTAATAAACAACTGTTACAATTTCCATATCTCCATTCCACATAACTCATTTTCTTAAAACCATCCCTTCCTCCTTACTCCTCCACTAAACGTAACATTTGCTGCTGCCCTTATCAGCATTCGCTGACAGACCGTAGCAGCTGCAAAAAAAAGACACCTGTTGTTTGTGTCATTGAAGGGAATGCTGACATAACTGCTTAGTAATCCCTCATATGGCGTAAACATCTTCTAAACTACCGAAGAAAATATCACATTTGACGTCAGCAGTTAAAACTATGCAAAGCAGTAGAGTGCAATTCCTCATTGGTTAACTCTGTGAAGACATAATTTGGTTATTGTGGAAGGAAAAGAGAATTTTTAAACTCGCAATAATAGTTGAATGATATGAAAGCAAATCCTTTTCAAAAAGCATGCCTCCCACTCATCACTAACGAAGACTAAAAAGCGCTCTTCCTCTACCTTTTCCCCTTCGTCAATTTGTAGATAGCCCAACAGACATATCCCCTCTTCCTCTTCTCCCTTTACCTCCCATTGCCCCATCTCACCACTCTTGCAAATTTCAGATAACGATTAGCTCTTCCACCTGTAACAGTTGAAAGAAGAGCTGCAAAGCCTGGCAATAAGTGTTCATAGTTTTGCAGAGTTGAATAAAACGCATTGAAAAGCGATAAACACCTTATCTCTGCTGATTTCATAGGGCCGATTCTCAATCTGAATACTCGACAAAGTACTGTTGCCATTATTTAAATGAGTCACTCCAACTCCATCCACCTCCATCGGAGCCCCATTGACCGTCCTAAAATAGCATCCAATGAATAAAGTTTCGGAAAAGATATGTCAAAACAAAATGCAGAGAAAGACACGTCGGAACAAAAAGAAGATAAGTCGCTGGTGATGACTGGCCAGCCACTGCTCCAATTTTGGCCTCAGAACCTTGAGGTTACTAGACTGCAATGCCGACAGCTAGCCGTCGGGGATTATCAAACAATCAAATTAGCTGCGATCACGTAAACTAAACTGCACATTAACGCTCAGTACCATTATGCAAGCGAAGTGGGAGATTCTATAGTTGAGGGAGCGCTGCCATGAAGAGACTTGATCCCAGCCTTTATCCCTTCATATAGGTGCAAACAAAAAACCCCTAAAAATTTACGAACCCGTTGTTGGCCTGTGCAGCACGAAGTTCAGCGGCGGCCACCTTAGCTTTGCCGACCTGCCCGTTGAGTATCCTATCGCGACATTCCCTCTCCCGATCGAAGTGCGCTAACACCTGCTTGCCAAAATGATGCGTGCCCGTCGCTGTCGTGCTCATTACACCGCTCTGCAAATGTTGTGCTGCACCACCAGAGGATGCATAGAACTGCTGTTGATGATTGTTATTGACCAATGTCGCACCACTCGTACTTGCCACCACTGTACCACCGGTTGTCACCGAACATGCCAAAGGTGTCGACGGCAGACTATTTGACGATGCGACGCTCGATGTCGATGGTGGAGAGATCTGAGAATAAATGATCAATTATAAAGATTTCAATTCAAACGAAAAATTGTGGATTTCGAGCGAACAAACACTCGAAAACATTTAACACGGCGTTTCACTTGCTTCAATCGAATTTCCACTGCAAAAACTGCGCTATAGAAGCTCGACTCGAGTGAGTTTATCTTCTACATGGTCTTGACTCATCTCGCAAATTGCACGTAGCAAGACAAAATGGAACCTTTTTCGCAGTTTTTTATACTCTGTGCCTTTCGTTGGAATTAGGAGTCAATATTAAATATCTCCCATATTCTCTTTAGCTGTCAGTCTCATTGCTCATTCCGCCTAAGCCTCTAATAAGCAACTGCTGTTATGATCATGAAAGCAGAACGTTAGACTGTTATGATCAATTGCTTTCGATGCTTGAACGAACTATGGGAAGTCATTGAGCCACCTCTTTTCATGACTTCATATGAGACAAACGATAAAAGTTTCAGGACTGACAGCTGATGTGACTCTAATGCGAAACATATGGCACAACCACAGTTTTCTTCAGATATCTTCGTAACTGAAATACGATATATTCTCTGGATTGACTTTCTCCGCTTATTACAAACCATCGTTCTGCTAAACGAACAACGCAGTCAGGCTTAATTCATATATATCCCCCCCCCCCCCCTCAAACTATCTACTCCCATCCCAGCTGCCATAACTGAATTTTTTCCGCACAAATTAGGTGATTCAAATAATTGGTTCAACACATCCCAATCCTCAAATAATGCACTTTTACTTACCATTACGTCGTTATTCCGATCTCTGCCTTTCAAGCCACTACCGTTCTGCTTTTCGTGGTGCAACTCACGCATCTCACGATCGCGCAGCTGCTGTAATTGCTGCTTTTCGTCTTTGACGGTTGGACTCGACATTGGTGGCTTATCACGGAGCTTCTCTTTGATTTTATGTCGCGGTACCTCGTTGAGAACTGAAATCAAAAGCTGACTTCATGTTTGGAAGTAAACGCGATCGGCTTTCAGGGAATCTCTCCAAGATGGGATGAAAATGAGAGAATTTCAGCCAAAAAAAATTCTCCTTTATTCATATGAAATGCGTTTTGAAAGAGCAAATTAAGTGAGTAGCATCGTGCAGAATATTAACGCATTTTAAGCACAAAACAATGGATGAAACGAAGGATCCCGAAACGTTCGAATATTTGAGCGGTATGAATACTTGCGAATAATTCCATACGGAGAATATGCAAAAAAATGTGCATCATAAAAAATAGCATCGTCTCCTCGCAACGCCCATGATCGCTTCAAAGTCGATAAAAAAGGCGCTACGGAGAAGGAATGCAAAACTAGAAGAGTACAAGAAGGCTGACTCGTAGCAATTTTACACACTTATGTTCTCTGATCGATAGCATTTATCGTCTTATGTGGTGCGTAAAAAACATTGAGGATAGGGAAGGGGAGATGATGAGCCCACCACCTTTATATTCCTTAACATATTGGGATATGATCGCCTCACACAACTATTAGCACAGCAGATGACAGATTTCACTTCCTATACGTATTAGAAAGCGCTGTGAAATTCAAATATGCGGGTTTTGCTACGTGCCTCATCACGTACCTGTGGAAAGGATTTTTCGGTCCAGCATTTAAAAAACCGGTCGGTCAGCCAGCCGCTTAGGAAAACCCATCGGAAGCACAAAATGAATCAGCTCTAGGCCGGTAAAAACTGTAGCCATAAAATTTGACTGATATAATCAACGTTACAAAATAACCGTCGAAAAGCAATCAACTATGACTTCGATGAATTATCGGCCAAAGAACATGACTGATCTGCTGATGCAAATTCTATGGTCGAGACCAAAGATGTCCTTTACCTGAGCATCTATGCAACCAGTCAGTGGTGGAGGAGAACCTAGGGCAAATGTAAACACATCATAAAACGAAACACGCCAAAAAGCTTGCCATACAAATCGGTATAATAAAAGCTTCTACTTCTTACATCAGCCACTATCACACTCGGCCAAAAGCAATAAAACCGGAGCAATAATGTATTCGCAAAAAAAAACCGAATTAGCCATCCATGTAGACTCAAAAAACTTCTACCACGCTAGCCCACTGTAAAAACGTGCATACAAAATTTAGCTCTTCAATGGTTTTTTGATTTTGATGAGCCGACTTCTGAGATGGTATCGGGAGTTACCGCACAGTCGCCACAGAGTTTCGCAAGTGCAATGCAGTGATTGATGAGCTAAAGCTATGGAACATTCAGATATAGATATAGAAATGCAAACAAATACAGACAGACACATACAAATAAAACAGCACCTGTTAAATACAAATTTGTAAAGATGCATAGAAATGACAGCAGAGTCTCTCATTCACAATATTCGATGCAAATCTACATCAACATAACTAAGGATGAATTTAACGCTCGATAAGCCCCAATGCTTTCATTACGTCTCATCGCATCCATTATGCACATTATTAGCAAATATGTCAAATGCAGAGCAGAGCACACGCAAATTGAGGTGTATATCGCAAATCGCTGCAGTATTAACGTTTAAAAATAGTTACGCATCTCAGCGAAGATCAGCAAATGTGATCGATCAAACTGATACCTCAACAAATCTTTGTCACTTCTAACTCGCAGAGTCGGAATTTTTAGAGATTGTTTGAAAAAAATTCATAAAAAGCTCCAAATTCTTTCTTGGCAGTCATAATCAGCTAGTTGCCGATTTCGATGAAAATTAATGCGCCGCAATTTTTGAAAATAAATGAGACAATGGAGTACCAATAAGCGAATTAACACTTCATCAATAATAAAAATAATGAAATGAGTTATCCAATTTTCTGTGCTTTGAAGAACTAATGAAGATAAGGATGATTCGTGCATCTGACGAGTAGAATATTCTTTCGAAGCATCACTTGATTCGTATGGAACAGTGTTGCATTCATGTGGCAATTAATAATGCCGTAACGCGGATGGCCCGAGTGCACAGACAATCTCTTGCTTCCCTTAACAAACAAAAAAACGTACGAGTGTAGCTCGCCTAACATAACATCACACGTTCATTTTAAAAGAGAACGGAAAAACAAAACAAAAGAGATACGAACCAGCTTCGAGTAGTGATAAATTTTCCAGCAGCACCTTCTCAGTTCGAGGGTCACTCGCCGCGCTCGTGCTTGGCACTGCACAAACCTCAGCCTCCGTATAGAAGATACCCTTCTGCAAATGTCTCTTCAACAAAACATACAAAACGTCAAGAATTTATCCTCTCTCATCGATCAACCTCTGGTCATCATTCTGACCTTTCTACGATGCTAAAATTTTCGGACCTAAATATCCACCTACCCACAGAATCTAAACACAATCACATCCACCCTCTTCAATTCTGCTTTAAATCCTTCATCCATTCTCTGCTTCAGCATGAAAGTTACAAAAGACAGTCAACTCGTAAAAACAGAAGAACAGTTGCAAGCAGGTATCGAAGACGATTCGCTCTTACGAATATCATTCGTTTTGCAAGTACCTCAATATATTTTCGTAGAATAGTAGAATTGAAGCGTTTTTTGCATAGTCTGAGTGGCGCCTCGTTACTACAACTACTATTGCAAACATATTACAACAACTACTTTCATCGACTGGTAAGTGTGATCGTGTTATCGATCATGGAAAACGACCTATCATCGATCGCAAAAAAAAATCTAAGCATATAAATCGACGACGACGGCATGAATTTATGACTTACAAACCAAGGGTACCTTCATTCAACAATTCTGAATAAATGTGACTGCGCGCAAACGTCCGTATCATTTCTAGCAAGTGTGCATAAAGTCATCATCTAATTTTCGAAGACGTTGAAATGAGCCAAAAAGTTGACAATTCCCCTACTATGTTCAGTATGGAAAAGTAATATTTTCATAAGTTTTTGCACTTTGAATTCTTCATCGATATCTTTGATTGCTTTAAGAGCACTGCAAATGGGTTTCGAAATCGCAAAATGCTGAAAAGAACAACATCCACATTGCTTCATATGTTCATAAACGTAGATATATCGATAAACGCCGTCTTGCACTTAGGTTAGCCAAAAAAGGGTTGAGTGCATCTGAGAATGTAGCAGACTTTGGCCAACGTTCTATGCGTAATTGATTGCGACGAAAAGGTTAGGTATGAGCTTGAATACAACATACCTGGATGATATTAACAAGGGCTCCCATTGGTACATCGCTGCCCGCAACTCCCGACTCCAGAACACGAGACTCGTTTGCGAACGTGTACGCTGAATGCTCGAAACCTGCAAAACTATTATTCAGCTATTGTCGTAATTTGCAGCGATTACTGCGTTACCACAAAACAAGCATGGAGAACAGCCACCTTCATTCCCTTTCCCCTCATTCCCATCTCTTCCCTCCTCCATCAAACGAGTGGAATATAACGGAGATGTAGCAGCAGAATGTATTGTTGATATCTCTTTGCTGCTCTGTGCTAAAAATAGCTAGCAAAAGAGCATCTCAACTTTTAAATGACTAAAAAGAAGCATTTCATAACAATCCAGGAATTGAGAATAGTCAGCAGGTTTGTACTGAGAGATAAAAAAAGAGAGGAATACTCTCGTAACTGTCAAAGACGTCAATGATGGCTACATGGACCCATGAATACAAGATAGAACTCGGTGACGAAGCCATTATAGCCCTCTTGGGTTAAATAAAGGTATAGCCACTTTAGATTAAATAAAGGCACAATCCCTTAGATTGCACAATAATTTCGCCTAAAATATTCTTCCTTTTTCACCTTGCAACCAAAATACTAATAAATAATCAGATTTCTAGATGCGAACTACGTACTCCATTAACTTGAGTACTGCCTATAAGAATGGTCTTATTATCGCCGAATAAGTAATCAGCTACTTCAGCTAACGTGAAAAACCTAAGCAATAATTAATAACTAACTGAGTTCAACAATTCCATTGCTCAAAATTAATCTCAACTTATTTCAACATAATAACTAAAAATGACATTTTTCTTCAATAAATAAATGTACGATGAGTATCCGATGAAGAAAATAATGTGTTGGATCTCCAACTCATTCTATTGGCTATTTCGCTCATAACATTTCTAGAAACTACTTATGGTGTTACTCACTCAAAAAATAACCTAAAAGTGCACATTCATTGCATAGAGCGTCATTATATGCAAAAAATTATCGCAACAATCACTCTCACTCTACACCAACAAATAATATGCGACAGTTGAATTTTGAGAATTCAAAGGCTCAAATAAATTTAGTAAATGCAAGTAAATGATACGAAAATTTATCGCAAACATTTATTTATATTTCTAGCTCTCCATATAATTAGCAATCGAAAACAATGAACAACTATCGAAATATAATTGTGCAAATACCGAAATTATTTGAAGCTTGTATGATTGGATTTTGTATCGAGGCCGGAAATATGCGCCATGAGGTGACATTAAAACTGGTAGTATCGGAAGGAATCCGCGCAATCCAATGATAGTGATTATGTGATAGTGATTATCATTATTAATAAACAATTTTTTAACACAATTAACTCAGAGAAATCAGGACTTATTCCTTTTGACAATTTCTATATAATCACTACACGCCAAAGCTGAGCACTGAGCGAAATTCTTTCAAAAATTAAAAATCCCCCGCGCTAGCTCGACATAAATTCTAGATTTTTTGGAGAATTCCCTCTTTATAATTACAGAAAAAAATGCGAAGTTGTTCAAATGCGGTAGTAGCATTCTGTGTTTCACCTGTATGCGCTGTATGTCGGATTCAGCCGTCAGGCTATGAGGGAAGTAAGCGTTAAAAACAACACATGAATCAGTATTCTCACTCGTTCGTTCCTTTCATCCTCTCCTTCCCAATCTCGCCTCTTGAGATGCAACTTGCAAAATCTTGAACTTTGAGAGAATGATTGAAAATCTAATCTGCGAGTAAGGAGTGAGAAAAAACGAATGCAAATATTTCAAATAAATCACACTAGAAAACCACTCAGACGTATGGGATTTTTGAAACGCGTTCAATGTTGCGAGGTAAGAATCACTACAGCACCACATATCAAAGGTCAAAGGTCACCGAAGTATGAAAGCAAGCAAATCATGCGCCAACAAAAGTAAAAAAAAAGGCCATATCTCACGATTAGTGAAACGGAATTTGAGGATAACAAAAAATAAAGAAAAATGAAATTTCTACGTGAATAATAGTGCTGAAGATAATCGTGAGAAGATTACGAAAAATTGAATAGGTCACCTCCGTAATTCTTTTCAGTTATCTCGAATGTTCAAGCTTAGCTGTATGCGATGCGCTCATCACGACAAGAAGATGCTATCAAAAGCAACGAAAAAAACGCATCGTCATTGTTTCACACTTTCGGCACTTTGCCAATCGTAGTATTCCTACGCGCTGAACATTCTTTATATCGATTTTTAACTTTTTTTTCTAAATTTTTTATGAAAAGAAATTCATTGGAATATAAATAGAAATATATAACTCAATGGCGAATATAAAATGTAATGTGAAAATATGAAGAACAAAGTGGAGGGATCGCCTCTAATGAGGGCAATAAAAAGAAGGAAGTGCACATTTGTAGGTTTCATTCCTCATGCAAAGAGATTCAGCACACTATTAAGCTGCATTTTCATTTTGTGAGAACAGTTTCGAAAGCTTTACGAAGTGGAATGCGATGGATTCCGCTTAACTGCTTATCGAGGATACTGCAATCGCCGCTCATTTCTTCTCTCTATCTTTTTCAAATCCGATCCTAACAAGTTCGAAAACCTCGGGTCTTGGCTATTAGAGTCACTTTTCCGTTTCTTTAATAATTCTCGAGAATAACCTCTTCAATATCTCACCAGGTAAGCAATTACTATGAATTACTAACGGAATCTAAAAATGCGATATTTGATCAATAAGGAAATGGATTCCGGGAAATTAGAAATAGCATATTTTGCTGCAGCATCAGTGACCTCAACATGAAATAAGAAGGCTCGAGAAGCTGCTTATCAATAAATAACACTCGCTCAGTATTGATTAAGAACAACAGAAATGAGGAGCTAAAATGAGGAGCTAAGCAGAAAACTGAACGACTGCACGATGCCAACAGACAACTGTCGGATAAACAGAAGCAAGATGGACTTTTTGCAATGAAAAGAATTGAAGCAAATTGAAAAAAAAAAACGTTGGAAATCAACGGTGTCCGTTAAATCAACTGCTTGAATAAATTGCAAATAAATAAGGAATATCGTGAGAGGATAAATTAGTCAAAATCATTACTCACACAAATCTTCATAAAAGATATATTTGTTTCTGATCCGACTGAAGTAAATGCGATTCCAATTGGCGCAATGTATCCAAACGCCTAGAGCTTGTTCAGAGGGATGATCAATATGAATGCTGTATCAAATTATATACAGTGTCAATTGAACCTAGCAAATTTTCTACTGCAGCCACTGCGATTCCTCACCTCAAACAACCGGCCAGGCACATGGATATGCTTTTGTGCATATATATACATATACATATATATATATATATATATA
>JAARMF010001580.1:24837-39614 GCA_022844705.1 Toxascaris leonina
ATATATATATATATATACATATGTATGTACATGTATATAATGCATATATACGTGTATATATACATATATGTATATATATATATATA
Organism: Toxascaris leonina; assembly: GCA_022844705.1. NCBI lineage: Eukaryota > Metazoa > Nematoda > Chromadorea > Rhabditida > Ascarididae > Toxascaris > Toxascaris leonina. Next base: position 24,924 of record JAARMF010001580.1, read on the forward strand.
TACATACATATTTGTTTATTTATATTTACATTTATATTTATATAAACGTATACATATACATATATAAATTAGGCACAGAAACGACGCCGATATAATACGTTTTTTATGGAAATTTGTGGGGAAAAGCAATAAGGTGAAATGCTGACACGATGTATAATCGGGAAAGTAGAAAACTGGATGTGTCGAAATGCGATTAAACAACGTAAAATATGCTTTCTGTGAAATGATTATCTGCAAAGGTAACGATGGTAAAGAAATAGGAGAGATATGTCCTCCAGAAGTAAAAAACAACCACACACATACACTTCCAATAATTCACTTGAATGATATATTCAACTGCTGAATATGCCAAGAAGCAGTACGCAACAAATGCAACTTAAAACGACCATAGTTTTCTGCGACGTAATTGATGCGGTACACTTTGAAACAGGTATTCGTAACACCATCTGAATCCGTCAGTACTCCAGGATGGTAATAGGACCAACCGAACAGTAGAGTACTGAGATCAGGAAACGAACAGCAAACTTCTCTCAAAGAACGCATCGTGCTGATTATATGGTTTCTATCGTTCGAAGTACTGCTAAATGAATGATTTCTTGTAGCGAAAGCATAAAAACTCCAAAAAACTTTCTGAAATCGAATCTCATTTTATCTACAAGCATATTCACCCGATATATGACAATGCATATCAAATCCTGATTTCTGGCAATGTACTGAGCCGAAAAAATTATCGCATATAAGTAATTAGTGGGGAAGCCGCTTCCAATAATTGCAATGCAAAAATCGAAGTCACTGAAGCCCTATTCTGTCGAAGTGCAATTCAGCCATTTCACCACACTCACGACCCTCGCAAATACTAACAATTTCCAGACAATAATATGCAGAAGTACGCAATTTTCCCAATATTCTCATCTTCTGCCATCAGCCTTATGTGCCAACTTTAGGGTTTGAGGTGCTCTGTATCGTTACAGGAAGAATGATTACCTCCTTAGACCAAGTCAGGTGGATGAGCTGGATTAGGTGACTACTACAAACACATTAGGCCGGTCACAGTGACACACTGTCAAAATAAGTACCACCGTTCCAACTGTTCAGAGGAAAACTGGTATACGGAAAGCCTTGCAAACATCTGCCGAGCTTGATTTATGGAGTAATAGAGTGCTGATGATGGAGGAGACTATAAGTAAGCTTTAAATATTGTAATGCTGCAAGAATATCTCGGGATTACTTAGAAAGGTATATATATATAAAAAATTGTTATACGTTTGCTGCTCCCTTGACTTGATATAACAACTCGAATTCCATAAAAGCACCATTAATGCCTAACAAAAAACCAATGGGTAAACTGAAATGGAATGGCGACCCCAAGAATATGTTTCATTTCTTACATCATCTTTTCCTGCTTTTCTCCTCCCATAATTCAGAGCAATATTTCTGAGTGCCTTTATGATATCTCTCGATTAATACTGAACAAAAAAAAAACTTGTTATGGATGTGCGCAAATATAAGCGATGTAATGTTACGTATCTAAATAAAGCGAATGTGAAACGATAGGATGAAGTGCGCTGTGTTATAATTGGTTGATGTCTAACGGCAGTATGCCGATTTGATTCATCATTGACGCACATACATACATTATCGCATAGCACATCTAATTAGCTTGATGACCTGTAATTAGCCACTAAAGTATCCTAAGGTATAAGCCGGTCTGTAACACTTAACGACAAATCATTCACCTAGATGGGACTATTAGATCCGATGAACATCGACTAAACTGCACAATTATTTTGGGACACGAATGCAAATTGCAGATTGCAAAATTGTCTTCCGGTCGATTGATGAAAGATAACATTCCTAAATGATCATCACAATATTAAATATGCAAGTGTTGATATACGATAAGCGGAAATTTAAAGCAATATAATTAACTAAATTTGAGATGTTGAGCACGAACATAAAGTGAATTTTATTTAAAAAAGAAAACTTGAGGAAACATCCAATAAATCATTTACAAGCGCTAATTTCTGAAATTACTAGCTCTTTTTTATTATATATATGTGACGAAAAAAAGAGGATTCACATAGGTGGAACAATGGAAATATTCATTGGCTACGTTTCTTCAGGTGATGTTGAAATGTTTTTCCACGAGGTAGGCGGAGATCTCTCGAACATTTACCTCGGCGGAGATCTATCAAGCAGCCTCATAAAACATTTACCTTTTTATTTATTTATTTTTTTCCTTTCTACTAGTCTCCACTCCTTTCACACTAAATCATTTGTTTAATTTTCCTAAGGCTGCGATCGCTTCTATTCTCTCTGTTTTCCTTCTTCGCTGAGGAGTTAAACCTCGGTAGATAACTAGTTCTTATATCATCGCTGTCCAAATTTCATGTGTTTTACTGCCATCATCCTTCCCTATAATTTAACCCAACCTACACACGCAAAAGCTGAAACCGCTTTTGCGAAAGTGACAGCTGGCTGACATTTGAGAATGTGTATTGCGCTTCGCAGGAACCAACAACGTGTCGGTGGCGTTGTATCGTTATTGCGAAATTCATACTATTCGATCAGCGCAGCAAATTGTACTTTTTCGCTTGGAAAACGACCCATCGCCCGATCGCAGTCGACGGCCATCGCCGAGTGACGTTCACGTTTGCGATGCACTGTTCATTTATGAAGCATCTACATTATCAACATTATTTGTGTGATGCATTCAAGAAAAATGGTCTTTGGAACGACCTTCAAATGAATGGTAACAATGAGAGAGAGAGGAAGAAGAGAGGATATCAAGAAATGAAGAGTCCCTAAGAGAGTTCAAAAGGTTTCGAATGGTGGAGACCACCGGTTCTAGACAAGATAAGCGGAATCACGAATGTTTGAAAATATCAGCCAAACTCTGCCTTCCTCAGTAATCCCCTAAGGTGAAAACACCTAACATCCCCAGCAGTCTGTGCCAAATATGTTGTTGCGGTCGCCGCTACAACCTTTTTGCCGCCAACCGACTTCAATAAATTTCCATATAAACAAAAGCAGTTAGTTACCCAGCAATCGCACTTCATATTTCTATATACCAATCAGTGAACGTTATGTGCAACATGATTTCAATTCCCTAGTTGCCTGGAATTCATCCCGGTGACTTTACATCCAAACACAAAAAACAATCCAACTTCGGCGCTTGTCTGGCTCAATTATTTTCAGTGGTTTCCTCACAGCATTATCATAAAACTGCGCACAACGATATGGTAGTCGAATTGAAGATCACCGTTTCTTTGTCAAATGCCAAATGAGATTATGAAGTTTGCAGAAGTTTTCGAGAAACTCACAGAAATTGTAAAACTTGACAGGACAAGGCAGCACTGGATGCCTCTTTGTCAGTGGGCAATCCAGAAGCACCGCCCTTCCAGTAACAATATGAGTTGTGGATCACGACAACCAACAACTAGGAACTGTCATTGATGAAAAAAGTGACGCTTTTTTCATGTTTGCGCACAATCTCTGTAAAAACCTGTTAACGACCAATAATTCGGGCACATCGAAGTCAAGCACTATAGAATGTGCACCGATTGAAGACGAAAAGTACGTGATGAACGAGCAACAGCGACATTACCACTGCCATCCTCTTGATGGCCGAGACCCCATAATCCATTCAGGCAGGTGAAGCAGAAGTAATTTTACCTTGTGAGAGAAAAACTGGAGGATGCGATACTGAAGTGTCTATTTATTTGCGAGCGGTTATGATGCGCCATTGTTGCCACATGGTGGCGAACAACCTCGCGCCGCTATCGCTCGGAAACGACAGGATCGGTGGCTGTCTTTGCAAAGGAAAGTGAAGAGAAAGCAGCTTTGCCTTTCCAAAGGGATCCTCCCTCCGTGATGAAAAGGCAATTGGTTGTATAAGCAACGCCGATGAATTACATAAAAGTGACACGTATGGATGGCCATGAGTGAAAAAGGGGTTCTTTTATAGATCGAGGAAAAGGGGAAGAAAGGAACGAAGAGATTCATTCGGCGCCATCAAGCATGCCTTTCTTCATAAATCAAAAACAAACATCAAATTACACCACTAAAATAGTGGACACATTTGAGAAAAACTCAAAGCACACAATAACTGCATAAACAAAACGAAAGCACATACTGATCACTGCGACTGCAAACGTCTGTCCCTAATGAAGGAGAAAAAAGTGCATGAGTTAGCGAAAACAATGTGGTCAAACTTGTGCACTTGCGGAATGTCATGTGGAAATAGATTGATGGTTATAGTAGATAGGAAGAGAGAGAGAGAGAGAGGACAAGCCAGAGAAAGAGGGAAGAGAGAGGAAGAAAGAAATGCAGAAAGCATTCGTGCATTCGTGCACGGTATCACAGTTGAAGTGGTGTCGTGCCAAACGTGCTAATGTTCAAAATGTGTCATGCAACCGCCACCAAATAAATATCACTTCCCTGGCAGCTTTTGCCCTCCAGGCTTTATTCTTATAAATCCAAAAAAACCTAAATACTAACTGAGATGATCAACTTTATAGGAAAGCAAGAAAATCGCATTGCTCGAATAATGCTGTCATATACAGGATGCAGAATCTATTCCTTTCACCGCTTAATTTGAGGAAAATCACTGAAGCATAACATCGAATGTCCGCTTCCATGAATATTCATCAGAACGCAGCTGCCATTAGTAATGGTTAAGGTGAGACGTCGAATAAAAAATAAGTCTCAATAAATCTGCGTCTAAATATTTACAGACATCCGCCGATCAAGTGCGATATCGTATTTAATTTAAGCACTAGAATACGTGAGTCAAGAGAAATACCTGACTTTCGTCTTTTGCGAAGATATTAGTACCAATTCATATACCCATGATTCGTTCCTTCTTCAATAATACGTTAGAGGAAACAAGGATCATGAGTTGCGAGGCAATCATCGTCTAATTTTTTTGTGTGACTGTAACATCTTCGATAGCACTCATATTCTCCTCTCATCTCTAGCCCAAATCTTACTCCTCATTCGAGCATATGAGTCGTTTCGCTTAAATCGAATAGATTGACGATGATTGAAAATCAGATCGAAATATCGCTGCTCAGTGATTACAAAACATTCGAACCGTGAAATTTTTTGTTGTTATGTTGCGATAGTAATTCTTTCACTATTTGAAAGGCATTTGAAGATATTATCGTTACCACTATCCCCTCCATTTGTATATTCAAGTTAGAAAATTATTTCCGCTTTTTGTTCATCGAAAAATTAGCAAAGCAACAGCAAGAATTTATTATAAAGATGAAGTATTTCTTAAATATTTAAAGTGGCTGCATCAGTTCCACGTAATATCATATTTGAATGCACATTTCATCGAACTGCCACAATGCACATGCAACGGTTGTGAAGGAAATAAAGACAAAATCAGAAAATTTTGTTATTGCATAAAAAGGAGAAATATTTTTCGATCATTTCTTTGCTGCAGCAAAATCATTCTTTCGAAGAAAGGATCAACGAATAACCTGTCAACTCATCAATGTGACTATTAGTCCTCTGAATTGTTCCTTTTCCGTCCAGGAAGGAAGTTTCTGCATACTTTGAAGTATATTTAATCATTCCTTGCTCTATGTAAGCAGGAGAGATTTGTTTCTGTTCTCTCCTCCTCTCCTTCCGTTCTAGCCGTTACATTAAAAAAAAGCCGACGAAGACTTCGAGTAAATGAAAATTGGGACAAGAGGGACAAGATCGTTTGTGCCCCTGAAGAGTACACACCGAGTGGTCATACCTGCGCACACCGTAAGAAGCAATGGAGAGTACAGATTCGCATAATATGTCACTATTAACCTTACTGTGCTGAAATATTACATTCATTTGTTTACCAATATGAATTATCATTCTATCTTCACGTTGAGAAAGGCCAATTTTTGAGTGAATGCATTTTATTGCACAATTCATGATAAGAGCCTTCAAAGTTGAATGATTCATTGTGGTGATCACTTGTTCCACGCAAATAAATAACAACTGAAATGATATCTGCATCCCTCACAATCACTGATAATGCCTTCGAAATCATATAAACGATTCCTCTAGCTAGTTCATTTTCTGTATTTGTAAATTCCTTTCGACATACGATGAACAAAGCAAACACTATTGGAGCTAGTGTTGTTGATTAGAGGATTCATGAAGGAAGATTTATTGCTGAAATGTTTCCACCTCACGAGGAGATCACCAAAGCAACATTTTGCTGATTAAAGAAATATTAATGATAATAATTTAGGCTAGTTGATTTCCCGTAGATTTTAGAACTATTAATCGTTCACTAGAATCAAATGTTGAGAATCAAATTCAAAAAGATGAGAAGCGCTTAAAGAGGACAAATGATCTGTAGAAGCAAGCTTTGGGGTTGCTTATGTGGAGAACACTTCAATCGTGCGTTGTATTTCAACGTCGATTAAGAAGATTATACAACGAATAAATGCGAGAATGGTCTATGTCGTGTACTGCCGATATTTAACAAGAATATTTCGGGTTAGCACCACTTTATATATTTATTTACATATTGTTGCTGCTCTTACATATAAAATATGACCAGTAAATCAGCTGTTAGTTTCGAATTTTGATCCTACACAATTCCTCAAGGCGAAAAGACAATCTTCCATTGAATCACAAACATTCCGTACCCTCTTCCCCCTTGATTCTTCCCCCCCCCCCCTCCCCTCCGGCCTCTGGCGAAATCGAATAAACTTTCTTGCACGACTTCTGCCGTTTCATGATTACTCACACATCCTATGTTTCTCCATTTAAATTTGTTTTCACACCTTTTACAACTGGCACACTTCCAAGGCGGAGATGGCGAACGGATTGTGAGTGGCTTGTGCCTCTCAAAAAACTTTCAAAATTTGTGAATATTTGACAAAGAATATTGGTAGCGATTCAGTTATGTTTAGTGAGAAGCTTGTCTGCGTGGACACCTATGCGGTGGGGTTATATGTGAGAAAATACCATATTTGCCATTTTCGTGATCAAAAATCACAGGTCCTGTTTTTAGCAAATATACACTGCTACGTGACTTTTGCAATTTGTTCGCACTTTTTTGTCCACCTACTCTCCTTTCCATTTCTATTTCAGTTCGTTTCTCTTCTTTGAAGGGGTCCTTTTGTTTCTCATTCTTGAGTGAATGTGGAGCTTCTTCGATTCCCAAAAAGTTAGATGGTCAGGTTGGGTAGCTTGGAAACGAAGAAATATGGAAGAGGAGAGGTTGAAGGGTGGGGATTGCCCATGTCTGAGCAAAGTGCAACAATGGCCAACCGACTTTTGCATTCAGTCGTGGTGTCGCACACATTCTGTAACACTTAAGAACAAATGATCACAGATCATTGTATCCATCCAACACTCACTAAGTCCATATCAAAACTGGACGCTGTGATGTGCGCGTCATTTCAGGCAAACCGGCTTTCTTTTCCTTCCTCACATAACTACTTTTTTTTTGTTTCTATTTTGCGTATTTTTTATTTTATTTCGCATTAATGTACTATAGCGGAAATATGCCTATAAACGCACGCCTGTCTATTTACTCAGTGTTCTTCAGAGTGAAATCGCAAAAAGTACGACGATAAAGCTTGGCCGATATGATCTAAACTATAAGCGAACAATCGTTGCCTCGACTTGTCTTATAGCCGAAAACTTTTGTACGAATTGTTGACATCTAAAGCAAATAAAAAAATGAGGATATCAGTTTTTTCTTTGTAATCAATTGGAAGCAGCCGAAAAACGAAATTTCAAACGAACATTTCTGCAATCGGTCAAATTTTCAGGAAAGCGCATTATTGCATTACTCTTCGCGTGGTTATGCAAATTCGTTTATGCAGTGTCGCCAATATCTTAACTGCACGTGTTTACGCATTTGTCTTTCTGTCAGTTCTTGCAGTATGTGTGAAGCTAAATGATCCTGAATGCAAAAATGGGCACCATGCCAATTTCCTTAAAGTCTTTCCCACTTGCTCGATCTCTAAGTACCCTGCGCGCAAAAGATCGCGACTACGATAACAGCTTCTGCTGTTATGTCCATCAAACCCGCTGATCTTATATCAAATAATACGCCAAACATCCTGACATATTATTATTTCAACCAAAGTAGTCGTTTGCTATTTGCTATTTTAAAACTTTAATCCGCATATAAACTGTAAAGTACCAAAAAATGTCTCCAAAAGTTTGTCTGAATAGGAACTAATGGGGATTCTGATGCAATTTTTAGGCTCTTCAGAGTGATTGTCACGGCGGAAATAAAAATGATATTCTTCATCAGAAACGTTCGCCTCAATCTTGAACGAAAACATCTCCGCTCTGCAATCGTTTGGGAACCCCCCCCCCCCCCCCTCACCCTCCTCCGATAGTCCTCCGCCATCGCAACCACATGCGCACTACAACGATTTTTAAGACTCAAGAGCACACAAAATCATTTCGTGAAAGATTTGAATATTCCTGCATCGACGTTGACAGCAAACAACAGAGACCGCACGATGCTTCAAATGATAACTGACCAAATCTTGCGGATGACCGATTACACAAGGGAATATTGGCGCATAGCTGATATTAAACAGCAGTATTACTGGGATGATATTAATGAACTGGCTTTAGGTGAAGTCACTGCTATTGTGAAGCAAATGAGCGGATGGGAGTCGAATGCTTTTCTGGGAATCCCACTGAAATCTCTACACAACCCTCTACCCTCATAACCCACAAAGCTCTTTTCGAAGAGAGAGAATGCCCCGATTTAATGCTGTTGTATCGCTTAAGAGAGCACGATCCGTAGATGATGAAAACCTTTAGGGGCGAGTGCGTATATTGCTAATGACGAAATAAAGCCGATAAGCAATCGGACAACTTGAGCTTTTAATGAGAACAATTTAGCTGCTAGAAGTCGCGATAGGTATTCGAGTCTTTTGCAAAGGTTGTCTAGTCCATTTTCAGCGCATCACATCCTGATAACATTGATTCCACTGTGAGGACTTTCTCCTCCACTTGTGTTCCCCCCTCTCAAAATTAGATTTTTGTGAAATTTTATTTGAATATTTGAATTATTCGACTTTGCGGAAAAAATCAGCAAAGATGATTTTGCGTCATATTTATCATTTATTATCAGCCTTACTTTATCACCTATGATTACATCTCTTTTCATAGGTCCATACGATATGTAACATTTACTAGTTTGACAATGAACTTAGTGAGGAAGTGTTGAAAACATGATTTTTTTTTTTTTGGAAAAGTGCGCTGAACAATAATAGATCATTTGATGGGTGTGACAGACAATGCAGTAACGAAGAGGAAAAGCAATAAAAGTATGGAAAAAATGATAAGAACGTAGAAAAAAATGAATAAAAACTAAAGACAAAAAGAACGAGATTGATATTTGGCACAAAAAAAGAAAGCCAACTGGCGCCCTTTTGAAATCTCAACGCTCCATCGGTGAGATGAAAATAACCTATTGCAGTGAGGAGCCGCTTTACACAAAATTCCTAGGATGCTGCAATTGATAAGCACTCCATAAGAGATCGCCGATTTGCTTTAAGCCTCTTTGCATAAAGCAAATTTTGATGGCTTCCATTAATTTTCCACTCATTTAATGTATATAATAGCAAGCAAATGCTTTACGTTCAGTGCACTTTTTTTCACAACACATTCTACCGTATCACATCTTTAGAGCCCCATTTCACTGCTACACAGATTTCACTAAACACAAACTTCGAAAGCACCTTCATAGGCACTACATCTATTTATTTACGATATCCTTGAGGTATCCATAAAAAATACACATCGAAGGATATCTCATAAGGATGCTACATGCTTCTAATGTTAATAGAATTGTTCATACAAAGTATATTCTTGTTGCCGATTTATTGCTAACGTTCGCTTCCATAAATAGAGTTATTCCTTGAGGAAAATCACTATTCTAGATTCTTTGAAAAATAATATTCATTTCACCCTGCGAAAGAGTGCTGGCCAAATTTGCTAAAATTCATTGCCTTTTTTATCGAGTGATTTATCATCATTTTTATGGCTTTTGACTTAGTTGTATTTGCGGATTACTAAGTTGATATGCTGCATAAGCAACTTTACATCTTGAAGTGATTGCCACTATGCCAAATGATATAAGCGGAGGGGGAAGGAAAGATAGGGGGTAGGATGGTAAACTGAGAGTTCAGTAAATTTACTGCAAAAGATCTGGTGGGTTGTTTGATGAAATAAAATTGTGGCATAAGGATTAAACAATCCATACCTCTATGAAGTCAACGTTGAAAAAAATAAAAAATAAAGAAAAAGATCGATTTTTGAAACGATAGTTGACGTTTTCGATATTACAACTTGCTCCTTTCTTTATAGGTTTATTGTGTAAATTGGATGCTAAACTCATCGAAAGTGGCAGAGATAGATAGATTCATGTGCAATGTTTCAGTGTTTTTAACGCAACGAGTACTCAATGAATCGCCTTTTCAAAAAACTCAACAAAACTTTTTCTGCGTATAACGGAAGAAATCGAAATCGCACAAAAAAATACAAAATGCGACATAAATGAATATTAAAATTTTTTCTGGAAATTGGAAATTTTTCGCGCAGCAAATAATTCAACGAGGAATTTCCCTGATATTTGGTGCACATTTCATTGGGCGCTCAATATTGATATCCTGACGCATTCGCGGACATCGCCCACAAAGTTCGCGATACACTCACGCCCCAAACATAATCAATTCAATCTCGCCTGCAGCTGCTGTCTGTTCGCATATAAAAATCCACATAAAATTCCACATCATCAATCTTTTCACTGACAACGTCCAAAGAACGTGTGTGATCGATTTTTTTACGACACTTGCCTCTTCATACTTGCTTTGCAGATTCACTCAACCTTACAAGTCACCACGTTACTCTTTCTCTCTAAGAAGCCTAAAGCGATGGGGTGAGAGAGGTGGATAAGGTAGGAGCCACACGAGAACGATGGATTCCGACAATATTGGGACAGGAAGGAGAGAAGGCAACTCGAGAAGAAGTGAAGAAACCCTTTCCCCAACCTCGTTCCTCTCTATGAGGAACTGTTTATACCCGGTTTTACTCAGTTTGATGATTTTTTACTCGAATTTCGATAATATCCGGTTTCCATAGACCCACCGGTTCCCATGAAATTTGAATTCCTCGTGACTACCCATTAGCACTCATCTCGAATTTCGGTAGACTCCAGTTCATCCAGAATCCTCAGCCCCGTTGGTTCCGATTTTCAAGGCCGTAAACTTCAAGACTACTCCTCAGCCCCTGTTTTCCCTGATCTCAGTGAGTTCAACTTCCACTATCCTTATAGCCCCTATCTTCACTTGCCACAGCCTACAGCAAAATATTCTTGAGCATATTGGTTGCCGTGGATGGCTTGGAATATGACAGGTTATTGATGGCTCACAACGAAGAACTTCAGCAACATAACCTACAATGTTACTGCATCTATAAGGATCCCGTAAACGATATCCCATCGTGGCGTTACTCAAATTTCATCAACGCAAAACGGCGAAGTCTCATTTTTGTTGCTCATTTTTCCCGAATAACGTTTCATTAGAGCTACCTTAGAGTCTATAAAAAACAGAAAACATGCGTGCTATTTTACACCGGCCAAGATCCACTAACAGTCTCGGTCGATGTCTTCAAAACTCTATCTATTAAGTCAAAGATTGCTCGACTTCATTATGACAACTTCAAACTGATATGCGTATCCATATAAATCGAAAAAACCGCTCATTAATCGAAACGGATAATTAAGCTCTTATGGAAAACGAGAAATCAGTTCATCATTCGTTCTGATGTGGATTTTGCCATCACACTTGCAATCCCGGTTTTGATAAACCATATTAAAACAGGTTGAAAACTTTTAAAATCAGTTTTAGCTTCTTATACCTATCGAAAGTGTTCTCCTTTTTCAGTAATCTCCTGTTCATTTCACTCTATTACGTTTGTTATTATTGCATCTGCGTGGGAAGAGGACGGAAGGAAGATAAAGGAAGAAGGATATCAAAAATCCCTACCTTACTCTTCACCTCATGAAGTTTACAGTAAAGGGAAAAACGCTATATTTGGACACCCAAAAATCTCACTCATGGGGACCCCATTGAGCAATGAGAGCATCTGCGGGGCCGTCACTGCTTCCGCATACGACCCTCTGCCTTCCACTCGGTACGGCTGCACGATCACTCAGAATTTCACGGACCACCCGTGAGAGGGGACAATCTCGCCCAAATAGGAAAAAACCGATCAGAGATGCGCAAATGTATGACCGCGAACTCTCCGCTCCCCTGCGGTGGACCTGCGGGATCCCTCGGTTCCGCATATGATTCATCGAACCAAGAATGTGACCGTCCGGTTAATGCCGCAAGGAAAACAGGTCAGACAGACACCTTGTCCATTCGGAAACTCTTGTGACGCATGTTAAATTAGCACCTCCCCAATGTGAATCGAAACCTCTAGTTTCCCCAGACGATGACGTCATTTCAACTTGTCTTGTCGACAACATTTTCATGGACGATGTGAAAGGACAGAGACATTAAGCTTACTTGTTTTCTCCAGAAATCGTCTTAAAAACGAGAATCCAACAATTTTTCCATCTGCAGTATCATCGTATTAACGGAGAGTAATTAATTATTCTGGGCAATTTGATGGAACGCTATATCCGAAATAATTGCTATTAGTCTGCGCTCAGAGACATTTATAATAGCGCACACAAATCATTATAGGTTGTGCCATACGAAGTGTAGACGATAATTCTCTCTGTCCTCCCCCCACCCCCACCCCTCTCCTCCCTCCTTCGCCTCCTCGTCGTCCATTTACAAAAAGAATGAGCTACACCACAAATTTCAACATCTTAAATTAACGACCAACAACTAAACGATAAACAATTATTATAAACATCCAAACGCTCTGCGAATAAACATCCGAAAGAATCGCAAATTTNCTCCCTCCTTCGCCTCCTCGTCGTCCATTTACAAAAAGAATGAGCTACACCACAAATTTCAGCATCTTAAATTAACGACCAACAACTAAACGATAAACAATTATTATAAACATCCAAACGCTCTGCGAATAAACATCCGAAAGAATCGCAAATTTTCGAAAATTCGGCGAAAGGACATTTAAGATGTAACATTTTTGGCACTTTTCCAATTAAATTTGTAGATCATCGAAGTTTTATTGTTGAATAGTGAGAAAAATGGGCAAATTCGAATAAAAAACGATCGCATAATTTTTTTTTTCTTTGGAAAATTCAATAAAAGAGAATTCGCTGCGAACGGCATTGAAATCGAAACATTGAAAACAAATAGAAAAGATGCGAAATTCATCAAAATTGCGCAATTGATCATTACTGTGTAAAAGTTCATGAATCACCGAATTGCAAAACTCTCATTGGTACAATGTGGAGTCGCTGAAAAAAAAATCGAGGAAATAGAGGACGCGAAGTAACCGTTCGAGGGAATGAGGGAAGCGCTACATATATAAATAGCACAAATATCTAATATAAAATAAACACAGCTCACATTGCCGATCCTCACCATCGGCCGTATCACTTCTATTTAAACTGATATATACATGCCTTCACCACAAAATGGGGAAAAGTTGAACATAAGAATATCAATAAATGCGTCAGGATGGTTTGTAAAGAGAGGGATTATTTTGCACTCCGAGCAAATAAAGAGCTTCTTGAATAGTTACTGCAAAAAGAAGCCGCATAAAGCTCGAACAAGAAATCTTTTGCAGTGTGACTGAGAGTGACTTCATAAATTTCTATGTGGAAGATTAGATAACGAATCGAAACAAAATTCGGCGGAAGACCACCTTGAGAAACGATAAAACGCACAGACGCCACAAGAAGGCGAATTTGGCGTAAATTCATGATCCGTGCAATTTTCTGGAAAATATTTACATCTTGCTTATTTATCACTATGCGGTTGTTAAATATTTTTAAGAAATAAATAAATAACGTTTATTTATACAGCCAAAAATTGTATGTATTATATAAATGCATAAAATAGCAGGTTTCGCCGACAATATGATGCCATCTGTGGCAAAGTAAAGAACATGCAAGCAGCAACGATATCCTCTTCGGATCATGTTGCAAGGTGAGATTAGGAAAGCGGTTGGTGAGGGATCGTGAGGGAAGTGGGGGGAAGAGGAAGTGGGAAGGGACATAAAGAAAAAGAAAGAGGCAAAGTTATTAGCAGCTGAGAATGGTTGCCTAAAAGCGACAAACACTGATGAGGTGCTCGATGTAATCATTGCACTGCGTAAACAAATTGCTGTTGCAAAAGCAGTGAATATGCATATCGCATTGCGATATGTACACTAATAATAAAGAAGGTGCGTGTTGAATAATACAAAGCTGTTATGTTGCACATTAAGGCATTTAGAAAAAGATAGCAATTTGATGCCTCTCTCTTTACAAATGTATGTTCAGCTGAATGATGGTGCTGAGAGGATAAGAAAAAAACCAACAAAAAATGGTAATAGCAAAATTCAGCACTCAGAATGGAAAAAAAACGGTATTAAAAAAACCGAAGAAATAGTATGGCAAAAGTTGAGACGAAAGATGGGTGGATTGTCTATCAAAAGTGCAGCACAACACAAAGAAATGAAAAGTGCCAACCCCCATCGGAGGTCGTCTTCCCGCTCTGTTTAGCACACACACATTCACACACACAC
>JAARMF010001582.1:16073-27496 GCA_022844705.1 Toxascaris leonina
CCCCCCCCCCCCCCCCCCAATCCTTTCTCGTTTTCTCGCTTTTCACTCTCCTCTCATCCAGCATGATAAACATTTTCAATAGCAATCAACATTTATGTGAATGTTTTTGCAATCATTTATATGGATAGGATACTCAACATGCGTCTATAAATATTTGAAGCATATATTATTGTATCTAAGAAATTTACATCCCTCTTTCCCATCCAGTTGAATGAAAGAGTTTTCGTGGTACGGAAGCTTAAGCAATCTAACTACGGCGGTATTACTCATCTTTGGCTAGAGGTTCTTACGCTGTGACTAAGACTCATAGAAGCGCCCTTTATCGGATCGCCTGGGTCAGGTGATCCAACTAGCGGAAGATCCGCCTAGTCAACGGATGAGGTATGATTCATAGGCCACAATCGTATAAAAAATCACCGGAGTTATCTATTGAAGTAAGGACAACAAACCGATCGTCAATATCTGAGATATCTAACGTAAGGCGAAGAATTTGCACCACAACTATAGGCTTATCGTTTCTGATCGAATGACCAATGACCACTAAATGGTCACTACATTAACAATGTCCATTCATTTCAGCTGCTTTCAGTTGCATGAAATTTGCATATCCAATGCAAATTTGCATATTAAGCATAGATCTTCATATGACGATCGTTGATCATTTTATCGCTTGAGCAGCAAAACAAATATAGATATTAGTTGGGAGAGGATGGCGAGGGAGAGGGGCGCTACTTAACTGATCTTTCAATTATTCAGACAATCACTCCCTATAATTATCCAATGAATAAATAAGTAAATAAATAAATGAATAAATAAATAAATTAATAATAATAATAATAATAATAATAATAATAATAACGGTATATCGCTTAATCAATGATGAATTTAATAATAAATATATCACAAATGAAATATTTTTACAATAGATTGAATATATATGCTATTTTCTAATTGGAATTGCCAAGCGGAAATTTCTCATCAAAAAAAAATAAATAAGTAAATAAATAAATAAAAATAAAAATAAAAACAAATAAAAAATCAAATATTTAATTCAAAATAAATATTTAAATTGAACTAAATTG
This sequence comes from Toxascaris leonina, assembly GCA_022844705.1. NCBI lineage: Eukaryota > Metazoa > Nematoda > Chromadorea > Rhabditida > Ascarididae > Toxascaris > Toxascaris leonina. The sequence continues at coordinate 17,156 of JAARMF010001582.1, forward strand.
AATTAATTTTAATAATAAAATATTTTTTATTAAAAAAAAATCAATAAAAATTCCGAATTAAAATAGGATTGGAAACATAACGACGTTATGTTTTAAAATTCTTCACGAAAAGAACTTCAAATAACATCAACCCCAATGATCGAAGACGAATTAAGAAACTCGTTTCTATCAATGAATCGCATTACAATGTGTGAATGCAATACATATTTGTGCGCTCCCTCTCTCTCTCTATCTCTCTCCCTCTCTTTTTCTCTTTCTCTCTTGTTGAGAGCATAATTTCATTGAGTGTGTTGATTAAAGAAAATTGATCGTATTTTGTGTGTATGATAAGTGATGAAATGTTCCACAATTTTAACAGAGCAAAGAACATTAAAGGAAAGAGGGGGGGGGGGGGGGCTAGAGGTTACGAGAATGAGAGGGTTGGGGGTAGGGAAGGTGGGGGGGGGTGGGTGGGGGCGGGGTGGTGGAATAAGAGCCTGAAATTATTTGTAGGTGGATTTCTCTAAAATTGTAACAGTTAAGTCTTCCCTTCTCATCTCTCGCTCTCAATTTCATGGAAATTTTAATCGTCGCTATTATCAACATTATTCAACGATAGTTTCCTCTGCGCATATTCATCATTTTTGGATTTGCTACTGCGCAATTAATGTTAGAAGTGCTCCGATTAGACTCTTCGACTCCTGCTAGAAGTGCTCCGATTAGACTCTTCGACTCCTGCTAGAAGTGCTCCGGTTAGACTCTTTGACTCCGTTCTACTAAATCATACCGACCCGCATATTCTCATGCGAACAGGAGTAACGCAACAAATCCAAGATTCGCCTCTTAAACACAACAATGATGGATCCGTCACATGAGTATCCGATCGATAGGTGACGATTCTAAGCTGTCACATTCATAGGTCGCCTTACAATTTCACCTAAGCGGAAATAGATGCGATATGAAGAGAGACATTCATTCGTAATAAATAAATGATTTATTAAAGCAATTTTAAGTAAATTTAAAGCAAAAAACAACGTTAAAGTCTTATCAGTTGATTTCTAGTGATATTACCCTCAGTCAATTATGAATATTTTAAATCGCTATATAAATAATCAGATGAAGCGTGTTGCAATAAACAGCACTCTCTCCTCCTATCTATATGATTATATAAAAGAAACTTTATTTCTTGTACCTTCTCTGTTCCTTTTTTTCTGTAGTGTTCCTGTTCTTTTTCTGTACTCTTTCTATTCTTTTTCTGCATCGTTTCTGCTATTTTTTGCACTTTTTCGCCTTCTCCTATATCGTTAATGTTCTTTTTCTGTAGCGTTTCTGTTCTTTTTTCTATTTTGTTTGTTCCTTTTCTGTACTTCTTCCACTCTTTTGTTTCTGTATCTATCTATTCCATGTCTATTACATTCTGCACCTATTCTATACCTCGGTTCTGTTCATACAATAAGTAATCATTTATATGCATAACCTCAACAATATATTCAAAGATGACCGCACCATTGAAAGGGATTTCTTTCATTCATCTGAATCATGGTAAAAAAATATGCAGGAAAAAAGGTTCATAGAGGAATTCGCTTGGTTATTTTACCATAATTATTACCTGTACTTGATTAATTCTACTATGAGATGGCGAACAAGGTAACTAACAATATCATTATTACTAGATGTACAAGAACCGTACATAACATATGCTCACGGTGATTTAAATTCGCATTCTTTCCCTATGTGTGACCGTCTCAAAAATATCTGAACGATCTAGATGTCTGATGTGTCTGAACAAGTCTGAATCGCCTAGTGTAGCTGAATAACCTATATTACCTTCACCGAGACCATAAATACTCATCATCCTACCTGCAATACCAACACTTTCCTTGATTTACATACCAAAGATGAAAGTAATACTAGAAGACAGCAGAAGCATTTCCTTCGATCTAATCACTTCATCAGCTTTCTTATCACTCTAGTACTATCTATGGCTATTATCATCATAATATTCATTACGCTTTTATCAGAAGTGCTTACTCATCGATGACTATTACAACTTAACTATCTCTGGCTGATTTTCATCACATCACCTTTGCATCACTAAATTCTTGCGATTATAATGTTTCTCGGTTTATCACTAAATTTTCGGTTTTTTTCTTTAGCCGCTGGTTTTTTTTCTACCAGTCGAATGACACATTACCAGTCTTTTAGAGTTGTTGGTGAGTAACATATGAATGGATACACTAATAAAAGCATATCATCGCTTTTATTATATAGCGCATAAATGAATTCACCCCCTCCTTTCTCCTCCTCTCATTCCCACCCCCACGTTTGTGTAACATCTATCATACCCGGATAAATCATACCCTACATCAACAAAATTGAAATACAAAATATAAGAACACTGCAGTTATTCCAAAAGTAGGTGGGAATTCAGGGAAAGTTTTTTTGCCCATATGGGAAATGGAAAATATTTTCATAACTTGAAATTAATTTCAGAGAATTTTTAAAGCGTTGAATATAATTGACATATTTTTCAAATATTTTACTGAAAGCGCAAATGTAATCGAAGCTATTTACCTTAAGAATAACCTTTAGCGCCATTTATCATACCTATTGTATCACTCATTAATTACCTCAATACCTGTCGAAATCTTCGATGACAAGGGAGGAGGAATATCAACCGATGACATTTAATTGGAATTAAAGTCGCTACTTATATATAATCGAATTGAGATCAAGAGAAAAAGAGAGAGAGGGAAATTTACCTGTAAAAGTAGGAGTAAGAAAAAGAGATATTAGAGGGAGTACATAGAAATTAGAGAGTGAATAAGTATAGAAATAAATAAATAAATAACATTCAAATTAAGAGAATAGAATGATGAAAGGTGAAAACATACGAAACAGCAAATATAAGCTATTCGATGCTTACTCATCGCTATAATGCTAGAAGCGTCTCTAAATATAACGATTGAATTTGGCCATAAAAAGAAGATAAAGAGAGAGAGAGAGAAAGAGGAGGAGAAGGGGGAGAGAAAGGGAGAGGAAGAAGGGAAGAGAAAGAGAAAAAGAAAAAGAAAGTAGATAGAGGGCGATGATACGTGCGACGTTTAACTTGGCCATTTTTTTATGTCACTGACGGCGCCTGTATAAGATCACTCCCCTCTCCCCCCTCCCCAACTCGACCAATATTAGGCTATATCACTGTCACTTTCTATCCCTTCATTCATAATTCCTCTCATAGTAAGCAGTTGTAAATTTCTTCACTATCGATTGGACACCTTAAGTTGCCCATTTTATATCAGTTGACATTTAAATGCTAGTGAGATAAGCATTAATTTTTGAAATATTTTCACCAATGAATGTGAAAATTTTCGTAACGAGAAATGTTTGCGAAATTCAGGTTTTTTTCTGGAATTATTTAAATTCAGGTTTTTTCTGGAATTATTTAAATTCAGGTTTTTCCTAGAATTATTTAAATTCAGGTTTTTTCTGGAATTATTTAAATTCAGGTTTTTTCTGGAATTATTTAAATTCAGGCTTTCATGGAATTATTTAAATTCAGGTTTTTTCTGGAATTATTTAAATTCAGGTTTTTTCTGGAATTATTTAAATTCAGGTTTTTTCTGGAATTATTTAAATTCAGGTTTTTTCTGGAATTATTTAAATTCAGGTTTTTTCTGGAATTATTTAAATTCAGGTTTTTTCTGGAATTATTTAAATTCAGGTTTTTTCTGGAATTATTTAAATTCAGGTTTTTTCTGGAATTATTTAAATTCAGGTTTTTTCTGGAATTATTTAAATTCAGGTTTTTTCTGGAATTATTTAAATTCAGGTTTTTTCTGGAATTATTTAAATTCAGGTTTTTTCTGGAATTATTTAAATTCAGGTTTTTTCTGGAATTATTTAAATTCAGGTTTTTTCTGGAATTATTTAAATTCAGGTTTTTTCTGGAATTATTTAAATTCAGGTTTTTTCTGGAATTATTTAAATTCAGGTTTTTTCTGGAATTATTTAAATTCAGGTTTTTTCTGGAATTATTTAAATTCAGGTTTTTTCTGGAATTATTTAAATTCAGGTTTTTTCTGGAATTATTTAAATTCAGGTTTTTTCTGGAATTATTTAAATTCAGGTTTTTTCTGGAATTATTTAAATTCAGGTTTTTTCTGGAATTATTTAAATTCAGGTTTTTTCTGGAATTATTTAAATTCAGGTTTTTTCTGGAATTATTTAAATTCAGGTTTTTTCTGGAATTATTTAAATTCAGGTTTTTTCTGGAATTATTTAAATTCAGGTTTTTTCTGGAATTATTTAAATTCAGGTTTTTTCTGGAATTATTTAAATTCAGGTTTTTTCTGGAATTATTTAAATTCAGGTTTTTTCTGGAATTATTTAAATTCAGGTTTTTTCTGGAATTATTTAAATTCAGGTTTTTTCTGGAATTATTTAAATTCAGGTTTTTTCTGGAATTATTTAAATTCAGGTTTTTTCTGGAATTATTTAAATTCAGGTTTTTTCTGGAATTATTTAAATTCAGGTTTTCCTGGAGTCATTCAAATTCAGATTTTCCCAGAATTTTCTGCAATTATTTCAGAAATTTGATTTCAGGAAAACTTTTTAGGGAAAAAAAACGAAAAAATTTCTAGCGTAATTTCAAGTTTTTAATAAAAATTATTAATTAAAATATAATTTAAAAGAAAAACTAAGAAATAAATAATTTTGAAAAAATGATCCAATGTGAACTTTTTGCTCGAATAATTAGCGCACTCAAAAGAAATCTCTCGAATACGATAATTTTAGACACCACAAATACCTCGCTTATTCCTTAAACCTAAGAGGTTTAAAGGATATTTAACCTCAACCATCGCGGTTTTCGTAATGATTTCACACGTTTCACTTGTCGGAATGCAGCAATATGACGGCGGTAGAAAAAAAACCGAAGTGGTAAAATTCCATTTGAGTAAAAAATAAACCATCCGATTGGTTTTGAAGCACATCAAAACAGGTTGCTCGTTGTTCTTACTATGAACTTCAAATTGGTACTTAAATGATGCACTACTTACACTGAAGTGTGCTTATTTTTCGACGATTGAAATCGTTCAGAAAATTAAAATTTTGAAAGATTTGTTGGATGAGAAAAAAAAAAAGTGCAAATACGCAATTCTTCGCCCCACTAAAATAATCGTCTTTCATTAATGAACATCAGAGTGAGGCGATGTTTTAACTTTCCGGATGCGACCGGCAAAACCGGATCCGGAAAGGAAACCAACAAAGTCGGACGATAATCTCTATGGAACTTTTCAAGAAAAAAAAAATTATTTGCTAAATGATCAATTTTTCAAGAAAACGCTGATAATGCTATAGAATTTTATTGTCTTTCGATGAAAAAGTGATGCGGATTTTGGAAAATTTTTCCGGAAAAGATCCGGAAAAGACAACTTCGATGTCAATATAGATTTTTTGGCATGAGCTTCATATCGCAAAAAAAAAAATGAGCCATAAAAAATAACAATGCACACTGGTTGTCTTCGTAAGCAAAAAAAAAAAAAAAAAAAAAAAAATTGGCATGAATTCAATTTGTTTGTTAAGCGTATTGCATACGAAGATATAAACATAATCAGAAATGATCGCTGAGAACGAAAAATTTCCCATGAAGCGATTCGCGATAGCAACAAAATGGCAAACGCACATATTGTGTCATCGATAACCTAGCAGAATTGTTCGTCGGTTGAAAAAAAAAAACCGGCCCAACGGTTGATTTTTTCAATAACCGGAAATTCCGGAAGAATATTCCGGTATTCCGGTTTATGAGTGTCGTATTTGGTAGACCGATTCAAGCAACACCAAAAAATAGAAAACATACTCAGCGGTAAATTGTTTCTTTTTCTTTGGTGGAATGCAATTTGCGTCATCATCATAAGCTTAGCCGTAGTTGTAATCATGAATGGATTAGCCAATTCCTATGGGAACGTTTGCGTAAACGGTTTCTTTCTTTTTTTCATGTTGCCTATAGTTTGAAAACATTCGATGTGAATCGTATATGAGCGCCTTAAATGTGATAAACAATCAAAATCACGTAAGCATCGGGAGGGGTCCGGAAAATGCAGATTCCGGACATCGTTTTAATCGACAAGGGGTGGGGGAGGGGAGGGGGGGGGAGGAGGGGAAGCGAAGGAGAGGAAAGGTGAGCGATGGAATGGGATCTCATAGGCGCTGAAATTTGAAGGTCAAAAACAATAAGCCTCAACTACCTCTCCCTCTTTTCCCTCTTCCAACACCTTCCCAACTCCCCCCACTCCCTCCCTCATCCCCCTCCCCCCCCCATAACCCCCTCTTGAAATCATGAACTCACACTGATCACCTCATATGCAACAAAAGATCGGTGATATTTGAGAAGACTAAAATCACGATAAAGAATTCACGAAAGGGAGCAATGGTAATCATAGCTGAGAAATGTCTTAAGAAATATGACGAATTATGGGTAAGTTTAATTCCCAAGAGGGAAAATTTTTACGAGATTTTCTTTGCCTATTTAAATAATCTATATAAGGGACAAACTGAAAGCTTAAGGCAACAAAGCGAAAGGTCAAAGGGCAAATTGAAAGATCAAAGGACAAACTGCAAGGTCGAAGGAACAAACCGAACGGTCAATGGACAAATTGAATGGTCGAGGGACAAGCTGAACGGCCGGCGGACAAACTGAAGGATCAGGGGACAAGCTGAAAGGTCAGGAGACAAGCTTAAAGGTCAAAGGACAAGATGGCATACAGATGAGTTCGCGACTATAAAATCTGGAAAATCTAAGCATGATGCATGACTTGTCTTCATTTTATGCGGACTTCTATACTTTTGAATAGCCAACGTAGTATCCGCATTAAAAACAAAAACAACATTCTAGAAGTGAAACGAATTCCGGAAGTGTGGAAAATCTTTGAAGGTGCAATTTCAGGATCGGAATTTTCCGGTTCCGGAAAGTTCAAATGTGCTACAATCGGATTTTTGCTCTTGAATATGAACTATTCTTATCATAAGTTAACGTCGCCTATATAACATCGGTGCGCCTCTATAACACGCGTATATAACATGCCTATATAAGATCGATACGCCTCTATAACACGCCTGCATAGCGTCGATACACCTCTATAGCACGCGCATATAACATGCCTATATAACATTGATATGCCTATATAACACGCGTATATAACATCGATACGCCTCTATAGCACGCCTACATAGCATCGATACACTTCTATAGCACGCCTATATAACATTGATATGCCTATATAACACGCCTATATAACATCTCCAATCTTTCCAATTTTTTACAGTGCGGCATTTCATCCAAGTAAGCCTATCATATCCGGATAGTGTGAAATCCCTCTCATTAGAATCATTGACATCATCAATATGCAATGATAAATATTTGTTTACTCGTCATTACTAAAACCCCTTTTGTGATCGAATATGTTTATTCAGTTGTGTAAATTGATCGTCGAGATAAAAATTTTGCGAGGATTTTTTATCTCTCTGCACTTTGAGAGATTTCCTCTCGCTCTCTTTCTCCGAAAAAGAAAATTGCTTCATCTAATTAGTAGAAGAAAAATTAATGTCGTAATATTATGCAAATATAAATATAAATATAAATATAAACATAAATATAAATATGAATGTAAATATAAATAAATAAATAAATAAACAAACAAATAAATAAATAAATAAATAAATAAATAAATAAATAAATGAACATATATCCTGAAAATTTCCATCCACAAATAATTTCCTCAATTTTTTTGTTCAAATTTCCAGGTGTCTCTCCAGTAAATCCTTGAAAAAATAACCGAGGTGAGACTCTTATAGCTTATATAAGCTAATAAACAAATTTTCATTATCACGTTCGAAGATCGTAGAGAAGCAAGGCCTGCTCAACTAAGATGAAGGAGATAATGCTTGACCTTTGACCTCGACGGAATTCCCAAATGAGCGATGGAATGATGATGAATCGAAGTTTGTAGAGACAATTATAAAAACAATAGCATATCTTCGGACATAATCATTACGAATCTTTCTATAAATTTCTAGTGGGATTCATAAGATCCGAGTAAAATCCATTCGCCTCGTTCTCGTGGCATTGGATGGGCAATGGAGGTCAGTAATGACCTCTGGCTAAAGGTCATTCTGGTTTTCGACCTCAGATGGAGCGACACTCGTTAACTGAAGCATTCATCTGCCGCCTCAGATGCAATATCCACTCAGGATCAGAGCAATACACGTAGGATGTGTCCTCTCTAAGATGCCTTCGATCGATCAACATGAAGAAGGACTTTGCGCATGTGTTGATCTCGACAGAATTCGAGAATAAGCGAGGAAATAATGATGATTTTAGTGAGGAAAACGATCCCCTATATTTTCATAATATTTCAGCGGAAAAAAAAAGGAAAATGGAAAATAAATTTCATATTTATTTCCGGCGAAAAACATATTTATTAATTCTTTTACAAAGCGATTTAAAATAATTTCAATTAATAAATAGAGAGAATTTTTTTGTCAGCAATACTTCAGTAAATATGATTGATATGTCGACTTGAATATATAAATATATAAAAGTATTAGCTGAATTTTGTCAATACGATTAAATGAGTTATGAGAGGACATTTGCATGAAGCAAAGCGAAATATATGTGAAACTAACACTGCTTTATATGCCTGTATCAGGTATATACGTGAACCTGGGAATACCTGCTAAACAAATCAGTAAATAAGTTTAATTGTCAGATGATTATATATTAGGCATTAATTTTTTATAAATAGCATACCTGCATCGATGCTGACGTATAGAGGTGTATATGCGTTCTTGCTAAGAAATGACTAGCTCAGCTGTATTGTTCATCACAGTGGTTACGCTTGATCTGTAAAATTCGAATAGATGATATATTGTATGGCGAGTCAAAGTTTGCAAAAAAATATGCGACCGACGTATATACCTGAGAATAGATCGGTAATACCTAAGAATAAATCGGTAATACCTAAGAATAGATCGGTAATACCTAAGAATAGATCGGTAATACATAAGAATAGACCGGTGATACTTGAGAATACATCGGTAATACGTAAAAATAGATCGGCAGTACCTAAGAATAGACCGGCAATACTTAAGATCAGATCGGCAATATCTAAGAATAGGTCGGTGATACCTAAGAATAAATCGGCAATACCTAAGAATAGATCGGTAATACCTAAGAATAAATCGGCAATACCTGAAAATCGATCCCTAATACCTAAGAACAAATCGGTGATACCTAAGAATAAATCGGCAATACCTAAGAATAGATCGGTAATACCTAAGAATAAATCGGCAATACCTGAAAATCGATCCCTAATACCTAAGAACAAATCGGTGATACCTAAGAATAAATCGGCAATACCTAAGAATAGATCGGTAATACCTAAGAATAAATCGGCAATACCTGAAAATCGATCCCTAATACCTAAGAACAAATCGGTGATACCTAAGAATAAATCGGCAATACTTAAGAATAGATCGGTAATACCTAAGAATAAATCGGCAATACCTAAGAATAAGTCGGCAATACCTAAGAATAAATCGGCAATACCTAAGAATAGGTCGGTAATACCTAAGAATAAATCGGTGATACCTAAGAATAAATCGGCAATACTTAAGAATAGATCGGTAATACCTAAGAATAAATCGGCAATACCTAAGAATAAGTCGGCAATACCTAAGAATAAATCGGCAATACCTAAGAATAGGTCGGTAATACCTAAGAATAAATCGGTGATACCTAAGAATAAATCGGTAACGCCTAAGAGCAGACCAGAGACCATACGAATCGCTCTAGCTAAGATACGAATTGAGGGGAAAAAAAAGAAAAAAAAAGAAAGGAAATGAATCATATTTTATAGTATCATTCAAATATTACTACGAATATTTCCAATTAATCTCTCTGTAACCTTTAATCCACTTCCTCTTTCCTCTCCTTCTTGCCGATTTCACTCCATCAATACGTCGATTCATCTAGCTCAACGGAAGTTGCCAATTAGGATTGCATTCAAAATTATGTCCGAAATTAATATTCACTTAAATTGTTTCAAAAGAAATGTGCGCGTCATCGAAAAATTTCATTGAATTAATCAATACTAACTGATATACCGCAAAATTCGACAAGGAATTGCTCCGACTGAAAGTCGTCGAGAAACAAAAAACGACTCCTATTGGATTTGGGATATTCATAGAGAGAAATCGCAAGAAATAAACGATGTCAGAGGTTATGCAGTACACTGTTTGAATATAGTCAACGATTGAATCGGGAACAAATGAACTACCGACCGGGCTTAAAAATTGAGTGACCGA
>JAARMF010001583.1:0-39590 GCA_022844705.1 Toxascaris leonina
TTTGTTCTTGCCCCCGACTGCTTCCCCGAACTGAATAACCGTTTAGTTATGTAGTGACAAACCTTTCTAGACTCACTACAAAAAATGTCTCAACAAATTTTTTGCAGGCAGATTTTATGTGACCAGCAGCAGTTTACACATTATATGCAAAAATATCATGAAAGCTCAATTGCGCTGTTGAAGCATTTCGGTTGGAAACGACAGTCGAAATTACTGGGCTGGCAGCTTGCCAATTTCCTTCTGTACGTTTTTATATTTTCAAAAAGTTTTCAGCTGTTGCTTAACCATCATTCCCTCCTCACCACTCTTTTTTTCAGTTAGAAACACGCCACTTAAATGATTGTGTTGATGTCGATTTATCTGCTGTTTGTTATTTAGGATAAAAGATACAACCTTTGCCAGCTGTATTCTTTTCTGGATGAGTTTTCGGGGCAGAGAATTCAAACTCGAGTCGCCGATGATGATATTAGCCAATTCTGATGGTCGGTGATTTTCAATTTTAGGGGAAATATCGGCCATTTCGATGATATTGCGAGAAGCAAACTGAGGATGCTCGATGTTTCCATCGTAGACGTATACCTTCATCACTTCAGGAGGTTCATGTTATATAAATATTCCGGGGCTGAGCGTGTGGAAAAGCCATAGATGCCAGCACCAAAGACGTACAACATATGAGACATAATGCAGACAAATGTCATTCCTCTTTTAAAATGATGTAGTTCAAGAGCCATGATAACTCAACAGATATGTCGTTGCATAAGAAAGACTGAATTTCCTCCGCTTTGTATGCTGTCATTCCCGNTGACGGTTAGATGGATAGATAGATAGATAGATAGATAGATAGATAGATAGATAGATAGATAGCTCACGCCCTGTGTGCCGGAGTAAGTACAGCGATCATTTCGTATTTACTGAAATTCGTTTCGGGACTGATTCGTGAAGGCGCTTCGCTTCTGTTGGTTCAAAAAACTCTTGTCCTCGTTGTGGAACATCTAGAAGCGTCCCCAAATTTGTATNGGTTGCGAAACATCTAGAAGCGTCCCCAAATTTGTATCTCAGAGAGTATCTTTTTCTGCTTTCTTCTTTACTGCTTTCTCATGCAAAATGTATTTGTGCCTCCATTGTTTATGCATTTGATTGTCCCAGCTATTCGTTCAGTATAAAACGTCTCTAAAAGAGAACTTTAAATATTGTGTAAAGTATGAATCGGTAAAAGTGTTCTCAAAAGTTCCAAGTAAGTGTTTTAATGAAACATGTTTACTTGAAGGAACTGAAGAAAAAAAATCATTCTGTTTCGGCTTTAAGCATAAATTTGAGATTGTTTGGGAGTAACCCCATAATGCCTCGTGTCACTTTAGTTTAACGTAGGACTGCATTCATAACGACATCATGTATTCTTTTTTTGCAAGGTCACCTGCTTAGAAATCGATCTAATCTGTCGCAGTGTCCGAAAATGTGCAGAATGTTTGATAAATGAAGCAGTAAACTCTTTATATCACAATATTGCATCATCTCATGCATTTAACCTGTGTCAAAAATTTCGCAGTGACGATGAAGCCAATCGGTCATGTCAACAATGTGAATATGAATTGCAGGCTTGTTGATTTTTATATTGTATTATCGGTCCGTTGTGCTGAGGAAAAGGATCGCCTCGTCTATTGCAAAAGATTGTTTACGCTTCTGGAAAGGAATGCTAACACGAAAATACGGTCGATGATTACATTGTTTTTTGATATTTTTATACCCTTCTCTGAAGGACGGCATCACAAAAATACTAGCTGCACTTAAGTTTTTTCCGGTGATTTTTGTTTGTCGTCAAATTTTTCAAGTTTTCGAATGTTTTTGTGCTCAGTTTATTTTTAATAGTGTGTTGAATAACGGTGGCAAGACTAATGATCCATTCGCGAAGCGATACAACATGGTGTAAGTACTACACAATCTACGCAACTGCTATGTGATCTGATGTTGCGCTCTATAGTTTGGTTGAATTTTCAGTATTATTTGGAAGCCTTGCAATAGAAAGTTCCCCGGATTTGGTCGAAAACTGTCACTTCTTTCAGCTTTGCCTTCTTGAACCTCGAAGTTATTTGAATCTTGCTGCATATCCATCTTTTGTCAGACATTTCACGCAGTCGGATTTTAGCACCAGTCTATTCTTAAGAGGTTACGATGGAGAATTTGCTAATGTAGCTTAGGCTTTCGTTCTTATCTCCCTTCGCATTCCCTTCCCATTCTCCATTCTTCCTTTTCTTCCCACTAACCGTTTTTCTTTTTATCTCTTTCTCCCTTTCCTTCGTTTTCACTGACTCACTGCTAATCTCCACCTACATCAGTCTAGCAGTATACACTTGGATGGGCGACGCTATAGTAGATTTCAGACGTTCAGTGCGTGGCAGTACTCAGCATACAGCTCTTTGCGTTAGCTCGAGGGGCATTCCACCAATGATCACTGCAACCCCGGGCGGTATATTATGTATTGAGATTATGGTAACGAACAGGTTGCCACTCCCTCTCGAGAATTACGTCGTTCGATGTGTATTCAAAATAGTTGCTTCGAATTCTTCACGACAGAAACCAAATGCGGGGAGAAGTCCGCTCTTCGAATGTGCCCACAACGTAAGTGCTGCAGTTGCTGTGTCGCCCTTTTGATTGGGGATGTTTCTCAACGATCTCATTTTGACGAATTCTATGAGTTTTCGTCAAAAAAAAAATTAACGGTACATAAGGTCCTTTCCCATCATTTAGAATGAGCGTTTATAATTACACAGGGTGTTCATAAGTGCAGCAGTCCTGCCTGAGTCGCGGAAGTTGGCTATCCAGATCTCTGCAGTACGGATATGAAACGTAGATTGCTAATGGATCTGGCAGATTCTTTTCAGTTTTCTCTTTACGAAGTTGAAATTTTTTTCCCCATTTTCATTTAGGATGAGAAGACCGTTTTAAAATTCTCATTCGCTCCCTGTTCACACTGCCATCAAAATGGCATATTCTTCCTCTCTTCTGTATCGTCCCTGCTGTCTACTTCATCGTTCCCATTTCGCAAAAGAACATCCCAGCACGCGTCGGATATTTATGACGCTTATTTCACAAACAGTTTCCGTGTGAGCAAATGTGCGTGCAGAAGTTTGCAAGCAGATACATAGTACTAGCTTGCAGATGCTTTGCTTACGGTGATGGGAAGGCTATTTAGCTATTTAAAAGCGAGGACCTTAATTTATCGTCCGGTTGAGATTATGTGCAAGCGTATTAATCACCTGGCAACTTAGTAAAAGTCTCTTTCTTGATGCTTATGGGTCTCTTCGGGATCCCCTGCTGTTATGGCGATGACGCATTTCCACTACACTTTATATTTGCAGCGCGCTGATGGGGTGAATCGTTTCGGTTGTATCTGGAAAGGAGAGTATGGAGTATTACCGAGGGATTCGGTGAGCGAGACTGACGGACCGTTCGGCAGCGGTGATGATCTACAGAAAAGCATTGTATTTGAGGAATGGGAAGAGGAACTGGGACAGAAGCACGAATTGCGAAAGGGCGACAACACTGTTACTTTAACAGCTAAGGTAAGAAATGAGTATGCGCAGAGTTCGTGAGTTTTGTAGATTAGGGTTGTATGAATGGTTTTTTATGCAAAAGAGGGGCCAAATAGGGGACGACGGAACGTATGCGTCCTCAGTCGTACATCACAGAATACAGTAGGAAGAGATATTGCTGAAATGCTCACTAATATTTGCATCAGTTTGCGCAAAATATTGCTTCCATGCATATTGCTTTCATAGGGGCGTATGACAGAAATTTCAGTCACATGAGAAATAACTATATTGCTACCGGGCGTCTTCAATTGTACTCCTACCGGGAAGGAGTGCGTTTTCAGCAGAGATTCTAGCACGGTAACGTACAGGAACATGCATCTTGCGTGACATGTATATATGCGTACTCGTATATTGCGTGCATGCGTGTGCATATATACTTTTTACACTCATATGCAGGTATATGCTCATATGTGGATATGCATGTTTATGCCTATACACTGGATAGGCATATGTATGCATATCGCAATCGAGGGCTCGAGAATATGTAGAAGAGGCGAGTCTTCCATGCGTACTCAGAAACATAGCATGCACGAGCGAAGCATGTCGTACGATTGGAGGAAGCCACAAAATTGAATTTGGAGGCGAAAAAATTCGCAGCCTGGAGGAAGGAGAAAGGGCTTCGAGTGGTTTATGCGCAAATTGCTAGGCTACATAAATACGTGAATAAAATACTTAGATGCCCGTGCACACCATGGCATGCATAAATGTGCACACACCTATATATATGACACCATGTTATTCACGAAAATGTTTCGTTCGGATGTCGCGGTGATTTGTGTGGCGTGCTCAAGGGCTAAAGAATTGCTTGTAAATCTGTCTAATATGGCGTAGTCGAGGAAGTCACCCGCGTTCTTCCTCCGCTGCATTCTTTTGGTCACGACTTCATCTGCAAATGTACTTTTAGTGCCTGTCTCATTCATACGCCTTGCTTCGCTTGAGGATGCTGCATTCCTGAGTATGCGTGGACAGATTCTTCTCCCTTTTTCCCTCATTTAAGGACCTTCACTTAAGATGTGTCAAATTCGAGCTTTTTCAATATGGGTCTTCAGCCGTGTTATGCACGGAGTTGCTAATGACAGGAGCAGCCTTAAGCAAGTTTACATTGCCTATATGCATGCCTAAAAAGAGTGGGTCAAGGTTGAAATCAGCGCGTATTTGCTTTTTACGGTTCATTTTGCACTTTGTAATTGTTTTCTTGTGGTTTTCTGGTTGTTGCAATCTCATCAGTCGACGTAGTAAAATGCCTCCTGTTTAGTTTTATTGAGTCTCAGATTGAAACGTTTAAAGTTATTTCTTAGTGGTTTTTGAAAGTTTTGTGTGGCCTTGAAACTTGTTAGTCTCCGCGCTGTAGCCCTCCGTCACCCTTATCTTTCGTTCCTTCCTCGCTGACAGTTCCTTCCATTCCAGAGTAATGAAAGTCAACAAACCATTGTGCATCTGCTTGGTGTTCAGTTTATCGAGCTTTGCAGGCATCTGAGGTGGGTGTGTATATGCTTGAGAATGTCGACGTGGCAGTGGGTGGTGTATTGTATATGTCGTTTGCATGGATGGACATTCCGGAGATCGAGAGGGATAATTCGTGCAGGCCAATCTGTTTTGTTTACAGAAAGGCACCGTGTGTTAGTCTGAAAGCAATCAGAGGCAAGCTTAGGATTTTATTTTACTTCATTCTATTTTTATTTTTATTTTCATTTTACTTTTTGATGTTTTGACGTCAATATCGGTACTCAGAGAATTGTGTGGAGAGCCGTGAACGATAAATTATTTGGGAATAGCGGCACGCAGCTTCTCTTCGGTGGTTTGCACTTGCCAGGATCATCCACTTCACCAAACATCGTATTCAGCACAATCTCGAATTGCTGCCTCATATTGCTTGCGTTTTGCTCAATTCTTACGTATTTTTCCTGTTTTCTTTTTTTCTTTACGTAATCTCAGACTTGTATAGCGACGGCGTCAAAATTCGTTGCCTTACTGGCACTGAGTAACAAAAATGATTATCGCTCTCGATTGCTGAAAAGTGATGAGCCATGTTCATCGCCGTGTATGTAATCAAAAGATCACTGATAATCGAGTGCTATAAAAAATGTGCAAATTTACACGCCAATCACAGATTTGCAGGCGCCTAAGCACAGATCGACCCAGTGAATGTTACTTTGACAGACAAATGAGGCGACGGACATTCGTACGGGCGTACGTACATGAGTTTGCCGGTCCGTCGCCTCATTTGTCTGTCAAAGTAACATTCACTGGGTCGATCTGTGCTTAGGCGCCTGCAAATCTGTGATTGGCGTGTAAATTTGCACATTTTTTATAGCACTCGATTATCAGTGATCTTTTGATTACATACACGGCGATGAACATGGCNCATCTCTACGAGCAGACATGGTCCCTCTTTTAAGGCATCAGTCGAGGGAACTTGCACCGGTTTTCGAGCATTTCTGAAGAGTAACTAGCAGCAACTGCATAAGTGATTTGTGGAAGATGTAAAACTAAAATGTTTCGACTACCTAACATGTCACATGTGGATGTTGCTTGTTTGGGAAGGGAAAGTGATGTCAGATTGCTGAATTGCCTTACTCAGAATCAACATGATGTTTGGTTGAGACCGTTCCCTTGTAGACGCCTTGCCTTCCTGCTTTTGTTGTGCTGATTAAACTGAGTGCTAATTTATCTTTTCCTTTCTCGTTTGTTGAGAAAATATTATTTTCAGGCGGATATGCGTTGGCGGGTATTGCGCAGAGGCTTGATTTTGAGTTGTCATCAGGCTCGGAGCCCATCGGTGATCAATCTGCTTTTTTACAAGTTAAGCCTTGGAATAAAGCGACGAACATAGAATTCTGGGTCTGTTCATCTGCAGCCTTTCAGTTTTCTTTCGTTCACAATTGATAAGATTCGAAAGCAACATTTCTTTGCATTATTGTTCATCTGCAGTTTCATCAGTTGTGTTTATTTTCACTTTGTTTTTCGATTTCCTCATCGGTCTCTGTTACCACATTAATAATAATACAGTATTCCTTTTTATACGATTGCCGACATGCGTCCTATAATTTATTCATACCGCCCTTCAGACTTTATCTCCTGTGTGCTGATAAGCTAAAACCAAGAAATCGTTGTTCACTGGCTGTCGATTGTTTTATGTTAACCTGGGAAGTGCTTGCACTTCAGTAGTCTGAGTCACTTGCCGATATGTTCGATTTAGTGAAATATTGTCCATCGTGTGGTACCTTTATGAAGGTTATATGTTTTCCAGCACATTCTAAATTTTCTTAGGCCTAGTTGTTTCACATTAGTGATCGAACCGAAAATCCGCTCGATTGGGACCTTTCTAATTGATCAGACTTTCCGGTTGATTTTGGTAGTCATAAGCAGTACAAGATGTGTAGCGATTAACGTATTCTAGTGAGGGCTCACCATACAAAAAGTACTCGGTGTGCACGTTCGCTATATGGTATGCGCTGCTCGTGATGAATGTTTGCAGAAGTATGCTCGCATGTTTTCGTTGAGGTCCTTCGAAGAAATTCCTTCTTTGCAGGAAATTATTCCTTGGCAGACACCCTCTTCGCACTGCGATAGCACCTGGATTTTCCGAGAATCTTTTTGTTCTGGATTTCTTCGTTAGTCTTAATTTCACTGCGGACCATCTTTTTATTAACTTACATATTCGCTGAGCTGCGAAAAGAATGTTCTTTTTAGGATGGGGATGCATCAAAGTGGTTAAAATCTTGCCATCCACGGGTTGGACCGTTAGCTGTTAACGAGAATCGCTGCATGACAGTTTATGTTTGTAAAACACTTCGGAATCTGATTGCACACGACGAAGCGGATTCGGATGTTGCAGAGAATAACGAACAGGTTAAAAACCACTTGTAATTTGATGGCCACCAAGGCATCGTCACGGATGTTTTTTGCATAATAATGGTTGATTTGGTTGGATAATGGGCAGTTCATAAATCTCATCTTAGCAGGATTGTCTCTTGACGATGTGGGGATTATACCGACAGTATTATATGTTTTCGTGCGTCCTCTTCTAGGGTTTTCATGGTGGGGTCAGCAGTTTAGCTGTGGATTGAAAAGTTATCAGTGAAAATTTTTGAAATTTTTTCGTCAAAATCCTCTCTGCAAACGAATAATGTTGCGCTGAACTGACATAAAGATTTTTCAAGTATTGTGGTGTTTACGGATTCTGTTATAGATATGTATCAAATGGTTGGGAAGGGAATGGACGTTCATGGTGCAATTTCGTCCTTTAATCAGCGTTAAGACTGTGATGTCTCTGCTTGAAGACAAGTAAGTTGTTTATGACATTTTTCAGATGCTCAGAAATGTCGGTGGATTAAGCTGCCGAAATATTTTGCTCATTTTTCATTTACGTTATATGGGAAAAAATACTTTCCGTTTACAAGCGAGTAACACCAGTTGAGTAATCAGTGCAGATTGATGTAGTTGAGGGCGCCTGTGAGTGGAGACAGTACCTCATATAGTCGCTGTTGCTTTTGTTGTTCTGACTGCATTATGGCAACTGTCAAATTATTATTTGTATCCGCTTTGGCGAGTTTGGTTTGCTTCGTAGAATTGTATTGTGCATATTCGTGTGTGTATGTGTCTGTCTCTTGGTCTGTCTGTGCTGTAGTTCCAGCTCGGGAACGAGTGAAGCTAGTTGTGGAATTTGGCGTAAGAACATATTTGAGCACAATTGATGTAGATAAAACCATTGCGAAAAGGTTTCGAATGAAGGAAATTCTGACCGCAGTTTGTACCGACCGGGATACCAGGGAAAAAGACGAACGTTTTGTGGCAAATTCGTGCGAAAAACTGAAGTTGATAGCTCGTGAAAATGGGCATGGAAAATTGTCGTCAGTTATTAGCACATATGTCGTTGAATATTAAATTAGAGATCACTGCGTGTGGCTTGGCTTTACATTGATTAATTAAGTGATTTAAAATTGATGAATAATTCGATTAATTAAGTCCTGATGATTTTTGAAAGGTAATAGGAATGAGAAAAGGCAGAATGAACTGCTGCATAGGCACAGGGCTGTCTTGTTTTGGGCACATAGCTCGAATAGTTGTTACTTATGGAAGTCGGATAATGCTGCGAGTGTTTCCACTATAGGGCGTTATTGGAAGTGCAGATACTGCGTGTTTGTAACGATGGTTGGATAATATTACCACAGGAGGCGATTCTCTTAGAAAGAAGTGATGACGGACCTCAAATGCCTGCTAAGCTTTTAAATGCGAAGCTAACGGTCAGTCTTCACCAGTTTGCTGTTGTTCGCGAAGTGTAGAAGTTTTGTGACTTCCAACAGTTTTAGAATGCAGTTAGCAGTGAGAAATAGCTCGCTTTGCTTGTTGATTTATCCGTAACGGGTTGTTGATCCTAGAGAGTTATATAGAAGTTTTAGGTGCATGAAGGAATTCCTTTACTGTCGCATTTGTGCCATGCGAAAGGGGAGGGGGAGGGGGGTGATTGAAAAGGAAGATTGAGGTTTTGTCGACTTCAGAGATTAAAGATCGGATGCAGCTAGCCGGAGCTCATTGTATTAGTTCTGTCATTAATCCTTGCGAACTCGTTCTGTTCATATTCTTCAACAACTTTGGCCAAAAAAGATGTGTCGCATCGAATGATTTAACAGTCGACAAGGCAGCTAGTTGTGCAAGTTTTAGCTTACACAATGTAAATGAGTTACATTTCATGGAATGAACACTGTTTAATCATTTGAAAGGTATACAGGAAAGGAGAGAGGAGACGACTCACAAGCACAGTTAATTCTGCTAATTAATGGATAGATTAATTAATTCTGGTAACCTCCATCATCTCTTTGCACCTAATTTACCGATCTCTCCTCTAGCGAAACCATCGTTCTCTATCCGCTTGCCATCAAGCCTTCACTGCAGCGAATGACGTCAAGATTCATGCCAGAATTCGGATTTTTTTTTTTGGATGGGGAAGTTGACATTGTGAATCATATTTAAAGCCGATCGTGCCGAGAAGTGCGTATCGAATAGTCTGGCTTCTTCGGCCGCGGAGGCAACCTACCGAAAAGGCACTCGAACATGAAATTCGCTTTGCATATTGTGTCAGAGCAGGCGTCAATTTCGGGCCCGACGTACCCGAACATGTTTACGATAGGGAATATCTGTACGAAGAGAAAGTTGCGTTTGCGGTTCAGACGGTATGATTTTACTTGAATCCGTTTCATTAGCATCCCATTCTTATATTTGTTCTGGTAACCTGGAGTTGGTTTATTTCTAATCACTTTTTTCTTTCTCATCCCATCTTACACGAATTGCTATATGTCGCCTGGATCACGGACTTGTACTGTTCTTTGAGGGAGCTATTGTTATTTTGGCGGCATATTGTTATTTTGTACCTTGAAATTTTGCCGCGTATTTGAAGAAACCTTTTGCTATTTTCGCAGTTGGTGTGTGCAAGGATGCTTATTTGCACATCTCTTTGTGACGCCGTAGGTATTGCTATGTGCGCATATGGCATGTATGCACAAATGCGCTTCTTGCACAGATAATGTCTGACAATGAAGGAAATGCTGTAGTAACCGGTTGATTTGCAATAGTATTTAATAAATGGCACGAGTCCTCTGACTGATGCAGTGATCGATTTCTGTTGCTAGCGTGCGTGCATCTCATGGTATTAACAACTTTCATTAGCCTGTTCATTTGAGATTGTTTTTTGTTTGCTAACTGATGCTTGCTAGCAACGATATAATCCAATACGTAATGGGTGGTCGGTATGCGTTTTTTGTCGCGTTCGTGATTACGCAGTCCAATTTCGACTTTTTTTTGTAACGTTCAGTGTAAATTTGGAAGTTTGATGCTTGAAGGGCGTTTTATTATCTTTTTTCGAAAAATCTGAACATGTGGTTGCTGCTATTGAAGGTGGAAGAGACGAAATGCGTTAATGAGAGTACTTTTGAGGCGTCCTATGAGTTGTGTGCACAACTGTTGTCGTCGCAACCGGGCGCCGTATTGTGTCGCGTGGATAGCACTTGTGATCTGATCGTCTCCTTGAGGAGTCTTACAAACCAAGTTGAAACAGTTGTTATTGGCGTCGATGCCGACTCGCGGTTCTGGGCAATCAACGAGAAACACAAATGTTAGCTTATTCATTGAATAATCGTGCTTGGCTAGTTGTGCAGTGCTTTGTTTGTATGCGTAACAATCAAACTTTATTACTGTCATGTGGTTGCGGATGTGTTATTACCAGTATTATGTTCGTCTGTCCAGATATGGAAAATTTGGTTAGTTCATTGGATCGTTCAGGGGGTGAAGCACGGGAATCTGTTACCACCTGTAGGACTGTCGGGTGATGAAGTCTTGGATGGGCTTTGCTGAGGGAACAATGTGGTCGGCCAGTGCCCTTGGTATAAGGCATTGTCGATTCGTTGTCGCTGTCGACGCGCTGGTATAATTGACTGACATGTTTTCAGTCAGCTGACTTGAAGAATGGGCAATAAAAGCTATCGCTTATGAGATGATGTTTGTGACGCTCGTAATTTGTCCCTTTTTCAGTTTCGTTTCTTTGCTTGCTGTTCTGGAAGGCGGCTAGATGTTTACTTTATCGGCGATGTAATCTCTGTTTGTCATTTTAACCTGCATGCCTTTAGTCGTTCGCGGAGTGCACCATTGCATCATGCGAGCGCAAGGGGGAAGTGTAATCAAAGAGGGCGGCTGCCACCTCCAATAAATTTCAAGTGATCTTCAAAGGAATGGTAAAATACCATGCGGTCGTCACCTCCGAATGGGTCTGCGTCTCCTTCGAAAAGTCTTATCGGCTACTTTTCTGAATCCGAGATATGTTAATGATCTGGGATTTCGTTCCCATAATTTTGGGAATAGGCATTATCACTTTCGCTTGCTTTCGTATTTGCAAGAGACATGATGCTGAGCTAGTTTTCTTACTTCTTTGCACATATTTTCACTCCCTTCTGTTCGTTTATCCATAAGGGAGACTTATCAGTAAGAGAACTTATACCATGTTACAGCGATATGAGCATGTTCCCGCCGTTTGAGAATTAGGTTTTGCGCACCCAATTATTGAAAAGTAATTATTTTCCTTGCATGAAATCTGGCCCCAGTTCTGTTGTCTGTGGCCTCCTGTCTTCTCACGCATGTAAACTGGTCATCTCTGTAAACCATGGTCTCATATTTGATAAAACAGGCTCATTTCCGCAATCGCAATATCGATTACAGTGTTGTAATCTTAAGCAGATTTATTAAGTCATATGATTTAGGTGACAAGTAAGAAGCATAGCCCTAGGACCCCAAAAGTATTTAACTTGTGGAGCTACTGTAGCTCAGAAATATTGTTGCCATGATGTTGTACTAGAAAACGTTTTAGTGCTGTGTGTGAAGGAAAGCGGTCTTGGGCAGGCGTCCTTCTCAATAGTACCGAAGATGGTTGGGTTTTTGCCCTATCCGTCGATCACGATCTTCTGTTGCCATCATCTGAGGACGCCTTTGGTTTGTTCGCCATATATTTACCCTACGAAGATCCGACTTAGTGGAATGTTGCGTCGAAGTTTTTAACGGAAAATTATGTATCCATTTTTAAACGGGGATGTACTGTAGATAAATTGAATACTTATTGGGCTTGTTATGTTTTCGACCATTTAATCGTCTGATATCCAGTATTGTATCCAGTCAAATCCAGTATTGTATAATAGATATCGTATAGTTAACAAGAACTACTGCAGTGGCAGAGGAAGCGTTGTACCCTCTGCGAGGCTCGGTTGTGCTGCAGCATTTGTGCGCTCATTGTTATGCAACTTGCATGAATCCTATTTTAAATGGTCGATTGTGATATGTTCAAAAAGCGATCTCATAATGACGCACTGAATATCTCTTCTGACGGAATGTGTTAATAATACGTGCGACTTTTGGATACAGAGTCACTCTCTTTAAGTGTGGCAAATCAGCATGGGTGAACAGAGGCGGCAAATGCAACGAACCTACCGTACAGTCTCGAATGAAATCCCGAAATTGTCGATTTCTCTAATATGTAGTAGGAGGGCTTTCTTACGGCGGTGCGAAATTAGCTGGAGTACATGAGAAAATGATGGAATGAGTGTGTAAAATTTTCAGGATAAATCGTTGGCTCATCTTGAGCAGAGTGTGTTTGGTGCTGAACTAGCAAGTTTTGTTCGCACAAGTGGGAAGCAGGTTCATGTGTTGGGCGCCTTCAGTCCGTCCGTGGACCAAAAGTCAACGAGCAGCGAGAAAAGTCGTCGCCTCAAGGAAGCGAAAAGCCGCCTGACGAAATTATTTGATTGATCGTCACATCGGTTTGCCCACGGTTCCGCATATATTGGAAGGGGGGTTTGCGATGGAACTGCGAGCTGTTGCTGCATGCGTTGCTTCTGGTTCGACTTGAACATGCTCAACATGCGCAAGAAGGATCTTTCGAAATATCGCTTGCGGTATCGCCATTCTAAAACACCCATGATTGTTGGTGCGGGAACCGATTCATCATTTGATGGTTGTAGAGAGGAGAGGAATGGAAACCAATTAATTCCTCGTTGATTCTAATAATAATGATAGGACTCGTCTTGGTTTTCCATACTTGTTTATCATAAGGGTACTTATGAAGTGACAAGTGGAGGTGAACTAGTAGTTGCATGAATCACAGCATCTTATTTTGTGTGTCCATTTAAGTATTTTATAATCTCTTGGTCAACTCGATGCGGATTCAGCATGTTGACCGAAAACTGCGGCATGGAACCATTCAGTTGCATATCGACCGCACAAATTCGTAAATCTGCAGAACTGTTCAATTTCTGGCGCAAAATATTCAATAACTAGTTTTCACCATATGCGATAAATGTATGGAATATACTGTGTTTTTCAAAATATATTAAGAAAACTCCGCTTCCAGGCACCAAAAAGCATAACGTTCGTTTCGAAGTACGAAATAGACATTTAAAGAAATTGGTGCAGTGCATCTTTGATTGAGATTCATTTGTGGGTAAAAAAGGGGCTTCGAAAATTTAATTGAAGCATAGTCTGGAATTCATTATCTTTGCGTACCGTTTACTCAGCTGATATTTCATCATTAAAAACAATTTTTTAAAATTGTGCGACGGTTTAGTGCTAATATGAGATGCATTTTCTGTTCAGTCGAGGTCGCTGTCCGTACTGAAATGGGAATTTCTTCACTGCCGTTTTTCGTCTCGAATTTTTCATATAAATGCTTACCAGTAGTAATTACGGGTTTGAGCTTTGAAACATTCGTTAAGTAAATCTCTTGTAGCAATTTCGAAGCATATTACTTGTTTGCATAATGCATGTTCGTAATGTCTTCGGAAAAAAGACATTTTAGAGGCTGCGGTCCTTAATGGTTATCCTTTTGTGGTTGAAATTTTAAATTTGTCTTGATTTATATGTTTATAGTCTGGATACATCTGACATGTGGCATTATTAAGAGGGCGTAGTAGTAGAGAGTGAATGCAATGGCAGTAAAGTTGAATAAGGGCAGTGGCAATTACATGATATTAGCCATCTGAGCTCTATAAAAATATCCATCATTTGCACAAATGTGCAATATTTCGCGGCGCAAATGTCAGAAGTACTAATAATTATTGTCGAAGTCCGCGCTTGCATTTGTCTATGACGACGTCGTCACGAAACGCTTGCAGTTATAATGGCAACGAAGAAAATTTCTCTAAAAGAGCAAATTGTTTTCGGTTTTTTCGCACATCCAATTCCCTGTACTTTTCTTTCCATTTTCCACTAACTGAAGGCGCAGGTGTATCAGATTTGCAATCGATCAGACAATGCAGTTTAACAACGCAACACGTTTTCAGCCTTGAACTTTTTATGCACATAAATGTTTTCATTTCTTTCGCACCCGAAGCATTGAAATTAAACTAGCAGTAGGCATTAGACGGACATTGATTGAGAAGTAAAAGCTTGAAAGGCACTGAGGATGGCTCAGTGATCATTTCTATGAGAATGTTTTAATGTGGTAGAGCGACCGACATGTGTATGAATGGACCCAACTATGATATATGAAGCTAAGTGTATTATCGTAATGCTATATAAAGCTAGATAGCGTTATAGCATGCTGACCTTTCCACTGATGACTTCATTGGTAGTTATCGCAGCATTGCTTTCTATTACAAACAAGAAGGTCTCTATTCTCACCGCTCTGTTCGGAATATGCAAAAACGGCTCTACCTAGAAAATTTTGGATGAGTTTGTATGAACGGTACAGAGGTGTGATCAATTTTTTTGATACAAGTATATAACCTTGCGCAGAAGTGTTGTGGCTCATTAAGCTTATTATTAATATGCAAATTGCAAGGCTAACATTGCTGCAACGTAGCCAAAAACATGGTGATTGGATGCAAGTGGATGGCTGCGCACGCTATATCATAAAAGACAGCGGAATGCGTGCTTGTTATTCTTCAAACTACTATTTTTTTACAGCATTGTGAGCTGTCTCTTTCTCAGCTTTGACTGCGAATGGCTGGTCTCCATGTATCAGGCGGCAAAGGCGCTAAATATGCCGTCTTTCTTAAATCCGCTGTATCGTATTTCCAACGAATGGTTTTGCAGTGGAGTGTTTGTCTAAGGCCGTCTTGCCATCTGTGATGCTAATTCAAGTATTTTGAAGGATTGGCTGGTCCTATACTTCCTTTTTTTGCCATGGTTCCTCTTCTTTCTTTCTATAAAATTGCATTGAATGTTTATTGATGTCTTCTTTGTATCGAGCGGATTGCTTAATATTCCTTTTGACAGATGTTTTATGATTTCTTTGTAATGCAAGGCAGGGTTGAATGATCTAAGTTGGGCACTTTGTCATAAGCGAGAAACCATTCACACCATTGATGCTACCGTCGAATGAAGTGGAAGGAAACAAGGTAACAACAAGGATGGTGTACGCGACTGCATAATTTATTAGATGATTCAACTTTTGCTAGAGTTCACTAGAAAAGAACACATCAAAGTGAGTGCCAACGTGGACGAGGAAGTAGGGAGGTAGAGAGAAAATAACTAGCGAATGAAAAGACGTTGAGAATATGGTAAGAGTGTGGAGTGGTGATGAAAATAAATTGATCCCTTTGGCGTAGCTGATTAAACCTCCTTAAAGGTGACAATTTCCGATTATCTGAGGGTTGAAATTCATATTTCAAGTACGATTTCTTTACCTTAAGACGGTGTAGTGCGCGGTATTTATTGCTCACATTTTGCACTTTTAGTCATCTAAAAATGTTTGTGTTGTGCGAAGCAGACAGCAACCTGCTGCTTGCTGATGTCAAGGAATACGATAAACTCGGTGAGAAAGAATAGCGGGGAATGGAATAAAGGTCTAAGAGGTTCTTGATGAATACAGCTTTATGTAAAGTATGGATGGATTCGTTTATTGTTGCAGGATGAGTTATGCGTGTAACGTAGTTTCTGCAGCAAAAAATTTTCATTGTGAGGTCACTTCTGATGACTTCAAATCCTGACCGCGGTTAGCAGTGAAAAAGCTCAGTTCAGGTACAGTCTTGATTAACAGTGGATAAGTTGGGGGAAGCTCAGTTCAGGTACAGTCTTGATTAACAGTGGATAAGTTGGGGGAAGCTCAGTTCAGGTACAGTCTTGATTAACAGTGGATAAGTTGAATGAAACGCAAAACGCATACATCATAAATGTTGTTATGATAAACTCAAGTGAAACGAATCATATGAAGTTGGGGTACGAGTGCCGACAAGTGTTGTTCGGTGGGAGCGCCAGGTGGTCACGCTTTGTTTTATGGGTGTCTCTGAGAAGTGAGCAGCGCATCGAGCGTTCTTTCAAATTAGCCTTCCATGTGGCCGCACAAAACGAATACGTCGTGTCGATGCCGCTTTCTACATTCCCCCACCAATTTTCTGTTCGCGGTCGTCTTTGTTTCGCCGAGGCGACAGTTTCGTTTGCTTTCCGAGTCTTTTCACATATTGCTGCAGTTCCATGTGCAAATGTTTGATCGGTTTAAATGAAACTGTTATTATCCATTCAAATAACAACTTTTAGGATATTTTCCCCACTGCTGCTCGGGATGAACTTTACACTGCTGTCTTAGGTGGTTAGGGGATCTGTAAATCTATGGCTTGATCCTCAATGTTCAGCGGTGCATATAAGTCATTACAGCAGGTGGGCGGTATCTCAGATTGCTTGACTGAACAATCTGCTTGCATTTTTGTGGAGCGCAAAGGAATAACTGAGAAGCGATATTGATGGAAGTGACATGGGTCGATCTATTTTCTGTTTGAAATTTCCCAAATCTGATCACTTATTTATGTAAACTTTTCATACTTCTTAAATGAACGACAAGTGTGTACCGTATGTTGAAGTACATTTTATGTTGGGAGCAAGATGTTCGAAAGGATGAGGACCTGGTTATGCTGTTTTGATGCATTTCACCTTGTGCCTCCAAACTCCACCCTGTCGCCTGAAAATGTCTCGGAGAGAAACGAATATCAGTATATTAGTCTGCGCGAAAGTACGATGTGCTCTAAGACCATTTGGTTCAGTTTGCACTTTTGATAAGGTTGTTGTGATTAACAGGAACTTCTAAGAAATTATTACTAAACGTGAGCGTAAAGTTGTGATGGCACACCCTAGTAATAAAAAAATTTTAAAAAACGTGCAAGTTTCCTTGAAGATTTTTGATCACATCATATATCCTTATTCAAAAGACTGCTAACTTAAAAGATAATGGTAAAGGACCTCTACAGCTCAAGGCTAAATAATCTTTAATAGCTAGTATTCAAAGTGACTCACCTGTTCCACGTATGAATTCAACGATTAACTTTGAATTATCGCTTGAGAATTCTTGCCTAATAACTTGAGTCGCCATACTGCTTACTATCGCAACCCAATTTCGCTCGGAAATCAATACATTCGTGCTGGTTGATTGTCTTGGAGGAAGCTGTGCGTACGACTGGGCTTCGTTCTTTGAGGTAACGCACTCAAGCAGTTTTTTAAGGCAAATCAGTCGAAAGCAGTTCAGTTTGCCTCAATGGATGCATTCGCTTCGGCGCCCAATTTCTTAAATCATTCGCGCCGACTTATTTTTTTCTATTCATTCTTAATTCTTTATTATGGCAATAAAATTTTGATTTCAGTAACAGGTGTTGATTTGTCGAGTATGGTTTCCACTTTCCCATGAATTCATTCCTTTTCGCAGCATTAATCTGAGCAGCCACTCTTATTAGAAAAATCACATTGCGTGCAAGGAAGTTTCCATGGGAGGGGGAATTTCGGACAGATGTCAACGACAGTTTAAATGCCGTTTATTGATGCAGCGTATGCGCTATTCTCATTAACGGTGCACAGTTATTCATCTGTGTCGTGTGCGAGGTCTTCACGCATTCATATATGCGCTGTGCGGTGCACACTTTTCCGAAGAACGAATCAATGAATACTTCTTAAGAAGTTATTGAATAAGTAGGAGGATGGGAAATGGAATGTAGAGTGAGGTTCGGATCGAAGAAGTTCCCTAAACAGAATGCTACTTTTATGGGACATTTCTTCACGCAAATATTTGCATGATGAGTACTGAATACTGTTTTGCCCTCCTCACTCATCTTGCCACATGTACATCATAGCGGTTGGTTTACTAATATTCAGAGTGCGATGCAGAGAAGTACTCCTTAAGTAGTTCTGTGCATTTATTCATTGTTATTACCACTCTCATAGCGTTTCTTAGCTTTTCGAGTGTGCTGACAGTATGCTGGGTATCGTTTGAAGTTCATTTTTTGATACGATGATGAGTATTAGAAGTGATTATTGTTCCAGTTGTTGCTAAATGGGGCACAATCCATCACGTTCATTGCCAACAAAATGAACCTTAATGGCGACTCTCAAAAATCTCGTCGATTGAATGTCCACGCATTTTATGATTGTTTGTTGTTATAAACCTTGGGATGCGCCAAATCAGATAGAGATGTTTATACTGACGTTTCGGCTCATTGAGCCATGATCATAGTAACAATCCTCGAACCCCGGTTTAATTAACCAAGTTTGAGAGTTGCTGTGACTATGGCTCAGCCGAAACGTCAGTATAAATATCTCTAGTTGATTTGGCGCATACCAAGGTTTATAACAACAAACAGTCGAAATACATATTATCGTTATGCGCCTGAGAAACAACAGAATCATCAAGGATATATATATATATATATATATATATATATATTCGGCACACATATCGCGCATTACCTGTCCGTGTGTATGTATGCGATTATCTGTTTGTCCGACGCAAGCTGTAGGAGATACCTCAGTAAAATTTAAAATGTATCATTGGGCAGGCTCTCGTAAACATTTTTCGCTGTGATCGGCAGTGTTTATGGATTATAGATGTTCACCTGCACCAGAGAATTTGCTGAAAGTTGTACCCGCACGTGATGAGATGTAAGAGATTTAAGGCGAAGCTAAATTTTCATAGGGAATTTGTGTGGCTTTTTTCATTTATTTCTTATCTAAGCCGGCGGAGGGGAATGTTAGCCGTCTGAAGTTTTTCGGAGAACTTATGTTTGGCTTCTAATTTCTGGCGTTCTTGATTCGTGTGTGACAAACAGAGGTACAGCTTTCTCTTTCTAAGTCTTTATTCGTACTTGATCGTGGCGATCGCTTCTCACTAAACAGCGTTTTAATCCATCTGATAAATCGGATTTATCGTGGTGACTTGTCGCGATTTACGTTTGATGGACTTATATTTTAATAAAATTGAGAACCATTTAATTGGAGGAAAGTGTTTAATTCTCTTTTGCTGAAATTTCTGTCAGCTGTTGAAGTCTTATCTACCTCTGTTCTATGTTGAAGTTTTCCGAGTGGACACATTACAAATAATACAAAAAGGTATATTACGTAGGAGTTGGGAATGAAACGGTAAGTATAGCATCAAACAGCGCTTTGCTATTTTGCCTGGAGGGGGAGGCAGAATGGCCGCATTTCTATGGTTCGAGCCATAATAGTTTGTTTTCGTCGCAGAGGGATGAAATGTGATAAGAAATTTGGTTGAGACTGTGGCAGAATGAAAGGTTTGTGATCATCTTTGCCACTATTCATTCGTATGTTGGTCCGTTTCACTCGTCTTTTGCGTCCCACCTCTGCACTCAACAATGCACTTGAGGTTCTGCATTTTTTCCATCACAGTTTGCAAACTGAGGAAATGCCATTGAATTTTGCGGGCTATGGTGTAACAGGTCGGAAACAGGAAACAGGTCGGAAATTCTTCTCCGTTTTGTTCAGCGCACTCAGTTCAAAGATTGAGTGTGAGCATATTCGACGATCGAGCAAGAGATTTAGCCCGTATCCTCTTCGTTACAGGTTTTGGTTTGAGGTTTACCAAGTTTTCATCGGCATTCGCAGGGTTTACTTGGCTGCTGTGGATGCAGTCATGCAACCCTTTTGAACGATGTAACTTCTGTTTTCTTTCGAAACGTTTTAGAAAGAACGTTCAATAGGACGATATGGTTATCTAATGTATCGTCTATATGTACCCGTGAGAAATGATACGAATAGAGTGGTGATGAAAGTAAACCTATGAAAAACTGTATAAGGTTAGCTGAGAGTTAAGTATGATCAGCTCAAGCAGAGTAGATGGAGGTAATGCATATAGCTTGTAAAGAGGCACTACGAAATGCTTGCAATAATGGCGCATCATCGAAGATGATCGTTACGAAAGCGATTTTGAATGAACATGTATGCTAGCACAACTTGACATTATTGAACAGAACGTTCAGGTAGTGCCATGCAAGAGGGACGAAATACGGTGCTTTAGGATCGAAGTCCTTGATTTCGCTAGGCTGTTAGAGCAATCCCCAAATGTTTACCACTAGGTAAAATTGTTGCGAGCGGCAGTGAAGTTATCGCTTCGACCACTTCAATACTGAAAATCTGCATCCGAAATTTGCGGCAAATTGTATTCCTTTTTTCAATTTTAAAAATAATCGTCAGTCCACGATATAACGCCGATTTGAAGGTTTGAAGTTTATTCCACAATAATGTGAGCCATATGTGGCTGTGGATTTTCACGTTGGACTTCATGGAACGGTCAACCATAAGAACCTGTCGAGGCTGATATAAGCAATAATATTTTTGCGGCAGTAAGCAGAATTTCCTCGAATGCTTCGTTGTAGATTAGCCGACTGGAAGAAAATTGTTCCTGAAATTTACATAATGTTCACTAATCTCAAGTCCACCTCGTACTTCTTCCGAATTACGACCAGCCATATTCGGCTCGCCTAATTACCTCATTTCAGGCTGGCACCTGCGGTATGCGTAATGCGGCGTTGCCGGCAGCACTTTCTTCGTCGATAGCGTTACTTCTATTGGGCTCAGGCTTACTGTACTTTTTGGTCATCTCGCAGTCGGTTCCTCTTCAAAGGCACTTGGGGATTATGCACGCCCCGCAACGACCGGCCATTCATAGCAATCCTTTTGAGCAGGTAAGACGCCATTTATGAACATACGTTGTCTTTGCGGGCTTCTGAGTGGAGCGCATTATGAAGTTCCACGTTTGTCGATATATATATATATATATATATATATATATATGTATATATATATACATATATATATGCGTATCCAACTGTTACTTGCTGCTTCGTGTGTCCTTTCTGACCTTCTTACCAAGTTAGATGTTAGGTTTTCAACCCGAGCAGAGGAATTTAGTTTTAAACATGGGTGCAATTCGCAGAAACAAAATTTTTTGGAGTGTTTTGTACTAGAATGGCGAATCTTTTCGGAGAGTTTGTACAGACGATTTAGGATTTGCGGTGAACAGCAGAAGAGCCCATCTCTTTTTTTTCTTTTATTGCGTTCACGCCCTTTTGCGAAATATTTTTTTTTAGTATTGTAAAAATGTATTCTTGCAGAATTCTTTGTGTAGGTATTCAGCACGAAATGTGGCTCACGCATTAGCGGACCACTTAGATATCTGCAGAAAACTTTGGGTGAGAGCCACAAGTCCTAACAACTAGGCCTCGTCGCACCTGTGGGGGCTTTAGGCGAAGGAGGAATTCGTAGCGAGACGAATCATTTGGGGGTGAGAAATAGCGCGTCGAAACGACGACGCATATACGTTAAGCCGAGGCAAAAAAGGGGGGGGGGGGNGAAGGGGTTGCAGCAAGACAGGTTTCCCACACTGCTATAAAGAAGGCAGATGTCCGTCCACGCTGGCTTAGCACATTTGTACACAGTTTTTTCACAGATGACGATCATCGGCGCATTCCTATCCATTAGCGTTTCGCGTTCGCTTTCCCATAGTACACGAGGTGTGGCGACCGACGATCGTCTCCAAATCCCTCCAACGCCCCCTATTCTCACAGCAACATTGAATTCCAAACGCTTCAATTTTGTCTTCGTGTTGCTGTCAATACTTCGAGTGCAACAATATCATCTAGTTAAAATGCTTATTTTTCATTCGTTCTTTTATGACGAAATGGTCATATCATTGCAACACATCTTCTCGGATTCCAAATTTACAAATAACACTCTGGTCAGCGATTACGATGCATCTAAATTAATGCTTAATGTTTTCTGCATCCTTTTTTAATGGATCGCAGAAGTTTCTGGATACATTTGTTCGTTGTGGCACTTTCTTGTTCGGCGTGGTATTCAAAGAGATTTATTATTTAATTAGCAATATTCAGATTCTTTCCTCTCTTCCACTTCCTGAAATACCACTTATTTCTCATCTTCTAAGGCAAATTTGGACAATGATCATATAGCAGCTTAGCTAGACCAAAGATGGCTCAGCGCGATTGGCTACGTTGTTTTTCAAACGGGATCCCGTTATAAGCCAACCATGAGACAAACATGGTCGATACCCATATTGTTCCTTCACTTTTGAAGCCAATCTGTATGAATGCATGAAAGTTGCACATCGCTGGCATTGTAGAAGATCGTGCATTTCGATCTGAAGGGCGCCGCACCGAAGTTGAACTATTTTATGGAAATATTTCCAATGTTGAGTCTGCTGAACGTGACAAGTGTGCTGATAGAATATGAGGATATGTTCCCCTATTCGGGTCAAATCGCTATTTTAAAGCGAACCGTCGCCTACAGTGAGGACGAAATCGCTGCGATCTTAGAGGTGAAGTTTTTACATTATTATGTTTTACCTCAAGTTAAAATCTTCTGAATTGAAGCGGTGTTCTCGTTGTCATGAACCAGAAGAAATTATTCAGTACACTTTGGTTCGAATAAGTGTATTCCAGAAAGTTATATTTGCCTTGCGGTGTGGAGCCGTTGAACAGTTGAGTGTGTGTCATTGGTAAACAGGTTTCTATGCCACGATGGGCCGAAAACGGCATAAATTATGCGGCAATCGTTTCCTTCCTTGCGGTCTTCGAACATGCTTCCTGGCTAAATATAAAATCTGCAGACATATGCGTGAGCTGGTTTTCACTGCGTCGATGTTTGGAGGGAAACATTTGCACATTGGCACTTGTTGTTTTTATAAACAACGAAAGGGGCGCCAATAGTTGTAGAAATTTTGAAGCTGAATCGTTTCACAGTTCCTTCACTAAACATATGACTGTAAGGCAAATTGCACTGTGTGCGTCAGATTTATGCCTATGAGATCGTTGACGAAAAAGTTGCTTTTTCAATAACACAGCCAGAATCCGGTCAACAACGAAGCTACTGAACCCTCGTTTTGGAGTAAGAATGCCCCAAATCACCATTTCCAGTAAGGGTGAAGACGAAGGGGGTAACACAAATGAACACTGAATCTCGTAAGAAACATGCCATGAAGTGCAGAATTTGATAAGCAATGAAAGAAGTTTGAACAGTGGAGAGCGGTAAAGCGGAACTTGAAGCATCGAGCATGTTCAACAGGTTATGGGTGTCGTGAGCCGTCATAAGTAGGGATCGATGAGATATCACTCAGCGAACGACCAATTTCATTCGTCAGTTTCGATGAAATCAGTGACCCCTCTCGTTATCTTGTGACAGATTTGATTCAAGTGGTAAAGAGTGCTAAGGGGGCTGCTATTATATATGCTTTTTGCAGTTCGGCTCCCCGGGACGACTGGTTTTCTGAGCAGAAACGAAGACGTAATTCCTGCCAATCGGCTTTCCTAGGTGGTAGATAATTGTGCACGTTTAATCCAGAAGGTCGTTCTAGGCGGTTTCCGTTAGACTACATTCGCTATCTCCATCAAGTCTCATCGCGCTTATTTCTGTAGCTCGCGAATTGGAACTACCGAAGACCTCATACAGTGGTACCTCCTAATGCAACAGCAATTCTTAATGTCATAACTACCCACATCGACTGGTATCTGCAAAGAAACAACCACTGAAGGCCATTTAAAAAATGGCATGTCGAGTAGTACGGAATAACAGTTCAACGATGTGATGTGAACAGGATGTCGAGGGAGTAAGACTAATTTCTGAATGTAGATTCATAAGTTTCCTTGAAATTCTCTTGACCGCTGTTGCGTTCATATTTGGTGGTTATATTTATGTGTATGCAGCATTCGCCTACTGAATTCCTTTCTAGCATCCCACCATTAGAACATTTTCAAATCTGGTAAAGCTTTAGAAAAGTGAAAGGGCCATATATGAGCATTCGGCTAATCTGAAACAAATTTATCGACAGGTGTCTATTATTCCAAATCTTGATGTGGATATGTTTATGAAGTTTCCTCTGGAAAAATTCGCCAACCAACGTCGCCGTTCAGTTCAGCGAACAAGAATGCAGGATTGAATGAGTTTGCACCGTAATGCATTTGTTGGCACAGTGCGCTTCACACCATCGTCAGCCTCAGGAATGAATGGATAATATTGTTATAAGTAATACTTGCCGGGCTGTGTATATACAGCTAATGTTATGATGCAAATAAAAGTCGTCTTTTCATTCCTCTTAGTTGATGTTATGGTATCTAAAATCAGTAAAGAAGTTCTGCTGTTTTCAGCTGATATTTTATGATCGAAGCACTCCATTCAAGAGGCTCAACGAGCGAAGCGGGTTGAAATGCTTTCACATGAAGAGCAAATAGGTGGAAGAAACTGATAAACAGAACGGCTTGAAAATTTGATAGCTGAGAACTACTTTGGGCTTTTTGAGCTCTTCTTGAGTTTATCTCGATTCTTCGTTTACGCATGGAACCTGCGACGCAATTTTTCCAGTGGGCTATGTGAGTAGCACGCTCCATCTCTGCATTCTACACTGTCAAATGAGCTTTCTGAACTTACCTGCAGTGATAGATTGCATATTGTTCATCTAATTAATTGTGTAATCTTCGATAACATATCTCTGCGTGAAGTGATACGTGCGCTTTATATTAGCTATACATTTCGCAGTTCTCTGCTGTTCAGAATGTTGGGTGGATATAACTGCTGCCAGCTCATGTAACATTTTTTATTTATTTGTCAGCAATGTCGCTGTTGTTTTCAGATAGCGAAGAAGAACAAACTCGAGGTGATTCCTTTAGTTCAGACGTTTGGACATTTGGAATTCGCGTTGAAATATGATCGCTTTTCGCACTTACGCGAGGATCCTGAACGGATGGATACATTGTGTCCATCAGAAAACGAGTCATGGACGTTAATCACCGAAATGCTTACGCAGGTCTTTATTGCATCGATGCTAGTTTTCATTTCTGAACTTCGTAAGCTCCATGCTGCGTAGCACTTAATTTGTGATTTATTGCTTGCTGCCTAGAAAATACACGCCTACACTTCATTAATAGACTAGATTTCGACAATCAGCAGCAGATCTCTTTAGACAGTCTGAATGCCTTCAGCAATTCTTGTTATCAAAAGACCTGTTGAAATATCTCAAAGAACCCTTACTATTATACTTCCCTTATGGTAATATTCGTCTCAGCTATCCTCTGATATATCCGAAGACGTCACTGTTGTGGAAATCTCTTCTCCGAAATTGCATAATTGACCTTTTATGAAATGTCTCTCTTAACTTCTTTTTAATATCTCGCAGAGTTTTCTCGCACTGAGTTATCTGCGATGAACAAGAAATGCAATGGGCAGCATCACTTCCGCTGTTCGTACATTTACTGCTGATTGTTGTGATGAATGAAGTTATTCAGTTGCTCTTTAGCCGCTTGAAATACCAAAGAAATATGGAGCGGATGTTCATTTTCGTGTAATTTAAAGCGCTTATTTGAATGCCTTTGAGGATACTGTGTCCAATCGGAAAAATCTACAAATCCCGCGCCGCGCAGAATTTGCAAAGTAAATTCGTTGATGTTCCTGAGTATACCGAATGCATTCCTTCAGTTTCTATTTCCTCACAAGTTGCTTTCCTTCAACATGTTGAAAGATCGGAGCGATTCCATTTCACGAATAGAATCGTACCAAAATGTGAGAGATATAGTGGTGGAAACTTTCGCGCCATTCGGACTTGTCCAATAAAATCTGGTCTCTCAGCTTCGCAAGTCATGCTAATAGTAGAGTTTGCGCTCAGTGTTGTTGACCGACCAGTGTTAAGGTTCGTAGCCTACATCCGGATGCCAAAAGGATCCACATTGGAGCTGACGAGGCATGGCAGATCGCCAAAGATGAGCGTTGTCTGAAAAGATTGCGCACTGAGCTCGGCTTCTCCACCGATCGTTTAAAATTGGCACATATTGGAAGGTGGGCATTTAATGTTTTATACATTTTCTGCTTTCTTCAGAAATTGGGGTGCATCTTGTTGAAAGGTTTTTTATCGTTCTGCACGCAGCCGTGGTGTTTTCAGCTCATAATCGCACTTGAATACCCATGTGAAGACTTCTTCCCTTTCCTGGGAGGAAGTCAGCAATATGTACTGAATCCCTAAAGGTGTTATCGCAAGAGGGAGAAGGGGGTTATCGCAAGAGTCCTTTGTCGTTCGTCCTGCTGCCTCCCGTGCGCGCCAACGTTATCGGTCGGCTTGACGCCTAGACCGCTACCCTTGAACGTCGGTCGCACTTCGGCGGGCCACCGCTCCAACGTCTCCTGGCCCGTTCACCGTCTTGCACCCGTATACCTCACGACCACCGGCCAGTCCACCGATCCGGTTCACC
The DNA here is from genome assembly GCA_022844705.1 of Toxascaris leonina. NCBI lineage: Eukaryota > Metazoa > Nematoda > Chromadorea > Rhabditida > Ascarididae > Toxascaris > Toxascaris leonina. The sequence goes on from JAARMF010001583.1 coordinate 26,591, forward strand.
GCCACCGTCTGGTCCACTGAATCGCGTGCCGCCACCGATTCATCCGGACCCGTGCACCGCCACCGACTCGTCCACTGACCCGTCTACGGCCACCGAGTCGTCCACTGATCCTCACAGCCACCGACACGTCCGCCGGCCCGTCACTTGCGCTCCAGTAACGCCACTCAGCACGTCCAATACCAATTGTTCCGTGCGTTCAGCAGCGGAGCTACCCGAGTTGGCGCGTCTGATACTTGTGCGCAGCCCTCAAACTTGGGTAATTAAACCTTTATTAGAATTATCGTAGTTACAATGGACGCACGAAAGCTGATATCGAACAACACTATCCAATAAGCATAAAAACGAGCGACCATGCAACACCAATAATACTTAAGACATAACGTCTCTTCACAAATCCGCCATACATATCAACAACCGCCATCCGTGAAGGGCCGACACTGGTGGGGATTCGAAGCCCCTAGCCCGTTTCATCCCGCCTCTACAAGAACCACTCTTGATGGTGACCTCTCCTCGCCCACTGCTAGCGCAAAAGCCTTATTGAAGAGGTGCGCTTGAGCAGTGGAACTCCACACTGGATAATCAACCTAGTGCTCTAGAAGAAATCCGGAACAACCCAAAGCAACCACAGTGGGCTTGCGATTCAGAGGCCTAGCGCAAGACTTCCCAGAGTGGTCGCAACAAAGGACCCCAGACTCGCTCCAACATTGCGGCGCAGCCACATCCATGTCCAACAGCGCGACGAACCATACGAAGCAAATACGAGCCACAAACCAGTTCGAATGAAACGCGTCACACACATGCTACGAGCAGGCTTCCTTTTATACCCTCTCTCGGTGGCTCATAATGGCCTTTGTTTGATTCAAACCACCGATCTTATCTTAATTGCTTTCTTTGTTAGTTTGAAATCTGCCCTTTTTTGGCGCGCAGTCTTTGTTTTAATCTACTGATCTACTTCGACCGCCTTCTTTGTTAATTTGAATACAGCCACTTTTTGGCGCGCGGTCTTTGTTCCCCTAATCCCTTAGAAACGCTCCTTTGTCTATCATCCCACGACTGCGCCTATCCCTTGGCAGCCTTCCAATCGCCTATTACGATTTCACTTTAGACTCTTCGCGACTGGTCGCGACAGCCCACTCAATATCCCAAAAACTTCACCTATCGCTGGTTCGGCCAGAATTAACGGATAGTTAATTTTTTGAATGATTCCCTTCGAAAGTTTCTCAGATTTGCACTTCTTTCTAGCAGTATCTATCCTTTTTTCAGATTGTTTTTTTGATTTGCAGTTGATTATCGAGAGCAATGCTGATGTACTCATATTCTGATTCGATGAGCGCAAAACTAAATGTACTGTGCCTCTGCTTTTAGTGTGGCAAGTTGCAGCGCAGTACCTCGTTCGTTCACAAAACAGATTGCAGTAGATTGTGGATACGTTACAGTCAGCCGTTTGGAAGTTCGGTGCAGATGCGGTATTGCATGAAAACTTTGCAGGAAAGTGCAAGCATATGGTGCCTCCCTGTTTGCTTTACTGATTCTCAAACCGCATTTCATCGTTTTCAATGTGCAGCCAATGAAATAAAATTCTAAAATACGGTCACTTGTGACGTTAGTGCTAACATACATAATGAATGACATCGTTTTGCGAGTCATTTCCCGCTGATTCGGTGCGCTGTATGCACCGTTTCACATTTTTTTGCGGCGCCAAATTATGGCATCATACTTCATGTCCTTATGTTTGTGTCGTTATGTCTGCTAGACAACATCAGTTTGGGCTACAAAGATGGCACTGTGTACGAAAGGAGACATCTTCTGCCGTTGTGTGGCACATTTGATATAATTTGTTGCGTTTTGTCGTCACTTCCATGAATTCTCACAGAAGGAGGAGCATTTGATTCATTTGAGCGGTGATCCTTAAATTTCATATTGAGCAGATCAAACACAGTTGTGGGCATCTTGATTTTTCCTCTTGTTCTCGCACATCTCGGATGTGAGTTTGACTGTTTGAGTGGCTGCTGAACTTCTGTCATAACGAAGTGATCAAAGCGTATTAAGGTGCAAATAAACTGCCGTGACTTCTTTGCACGCTGTGGTTGGAGCACCGTGCTAAATTTTGCACAGATGAAGTGCAGTACAAACATGGCGCGACCGTAATATTAGGTTTGGTAAAGCTACAGCATTGCACCAAGTTTTGGGAAAGGAAGTCGGTTAAATATTGTACGAAGAAGTTCAAACGATGGCATTAGTGATCTCCGTTACCTGCGGGCTGTGCAGCCGTTTCGTTTTACCATTTGTGGAATGTTACCTTTCACGGAGCTCTTAGGAGGAGAGGAAAGGGATGCTCATCGCTTGCTTATACTTTAGCACGTGAGTGGTTTTTACTTCCAGTCCAATTTGAGAGCATTTAATGCTCGTCTGGTAATGTTAGGGACCAGTGTACCTCATCAGGCAAGCTCGAGCAGGGTATAATAAAATCGGCTTGTGCATGCACTGCAGTCTGTTCGATCAGTACATGGACCGAGTGCCAATCTGACGGCTATTAATGCCGCAGAAACTCTTTTGAGCTGACGCAACTGCCTCCTCAACGGCGACATTATCTCTCCCACTTCTCCCATGAGAGGTTAAATATCCATCTCCATCAGATTGAGAGAGGGAAGAGGAGTCCGCTGGAGCAGTTGTTGGAGTTTTTTGAATGCGTTTCAAGTCACTTTCCTTTCACAACGGCTCATGTGGTTCAAAGAGATCTTTTCATTTCCCGGCTAGGAGGAACGTCAACGTTGTGGCCACCTACCATTGCGAAGGCTCAACATGGTGGCCGTATACTTCTGCGAAGAGTGCTGATTGAAGGGTGAAGGTGATGCGTTTCGGAGGATGTGGCGATCTGTTGGGGGACATGATCATATCACAACTATGGATATGCTTTTCTGACAGAATGTGCAGTGCTCTAATCTTCCTTTGCAGCAAGCGAACATCCCAGTTTCTTTAAAGTTACCCTCTTTACATATGTCTTGTATCTCCTGTGACTTTTACCCTTGTGATACCTTTCACGAAGACTGCAGTTGAAATAAAATTGCATAAATGATATCCCATGCAGCGTTTATCAACCTTTCCTTATAGTTTGCCCGTACGATTAATGAAACTGCCCTATCGTAACGAAGGTCGTTATTTCTGCTCAGTATTTGTGTTTCACTCATTCACTACGCTGAATTTCTAGATGAATTTTTAAATGGTGTATGATCAAGGTGGTTCACAGTTTTACCTCATAGGCATATAAAAATAGAAACTATTTAGTGCATAGAATTAGTAGTGTTTATCTAATTTAAACTACCCTTCATATGAATCTTGATAGTGTAAAAGTTTCACTGATGATCATACCAAGATGTTGAAATGTCAGATGGGATAGTTCAGTCCTTCGAATTTGGGCGTCCATAAACAAAGATGGAATGTAGTATGAATATATTGTCTTCTTATCGGAGACCTATCTGGAAATTCCGAATGCTACAGATGATGCTTCTTTTAGGGCGCAGAAATTGAGGAGGATAAACAGCGAAGGAAAATGAAGTGTGTTTTTGTCGGTTTTCTATCCAGTTGAATGGAGTAGCTGTCAGCTAGAATTTCGGCATAAACTTCACTCAAGATTATTCAATCCGATCATATCCTCCACATTCCTGTCAAGTATACACTTTACGCTGTCATTCTGACAGGCACCGGAATCGTTCAGTACTATCATTCACTGGCCTGAAATCGCTCATCAAGTCTTAATGATTGCTGGGTCGTTATTTAAATTTGCACCTTGTTAAGCAATAACTTACTCTGAATCGCTTTCTTCTTCGATTTAGTAATTCCCATCATGTGGCCATTGATCAAATCCATTTTGCTGTTGGCAGTCAGCGTTTCTGTGTTTCCGTATTAAGGGCTTTTCTCTGGAAGCATTTCTGTATTTTATAGTAACCGAAGTTGATTTGAAGTTGAAAAACGCGTAAGCGAAGCAACAGACGCATTTTTGCAATTGCACTTGCCGGGCTGAGACGCACTATGATTTCCCAAGATGTGCAGTAATGATTTTTTTTTTACCAAAACGAGTGCTAGTGGAAATCTTCAGCAAGAGATTTGTTTTCCGGGCTGAACCGGCGCAAGTCGTACGCCAAAGGGTAGTAGAATGGATGCAGACTTTAAGGTGCAAGAAGTCGATGGATGTACTTGGGGATCAAGGTGGGGCTTATAACGCAGGTTATGGCCACCAAATCCTGTCATACTAACTTCAGTGGTTCTTGAGTTAAGAGTACTGAGCAGAATGTTACACAAATGCATTCAGGATAGGAGGGACCTCGCCGTAATGCGCTTCTCGAATAATATCTTTTGAAGATGCATAAAAACGAATGCAGAAGCAAATATTTAATGTCATTTTTCAAAGGACTGCTCGCTTTGCACGACAAGAGCTGCAATTTGAAGAGGTATTGGCATGGAACGACATGTTCGGTGCGATAAGTGATAAGTTGATGATGAAGTACGAATTGGGTACGCTAATAACTCCTGTCGTGTGGGGATACGCTGTCGATGTGACACAGCCTGGTTATTTCCCAGATGGAATGTTCGAGCGTTATTCTAAGGTGGATTTTTGCTTATCCTGCTTTTAGTACCTCGATTACTTCGTCCATTTCCACTGGTGTTCATGCGAATCTTTTATGCGTTCATGCCAGTCACACCCTGATGAATTTCGCCGTCGGTTGATTCACGCCTGCTTATTCAGCATATTCGCAGGCGACCGTCATATCTGACGGTCCTTCGCGACCCTTCCACCACACTGAGCTGACAATCTCAGATTCAGTGATGAGGAAAGACGATTGATAGCACATAAAGAACATATTGTGAGATGAGCGCTAATGAAGCTTTTTGCCCTCAGCGAACCATCCAAAGGGAAGAATTCGCTTACGAAATATTGGTTTCTCGAGAAGGGCAGTGTTCAACTCGAATGTCTGAAGGTTCAAAGCAAAGTTTTTCCACTATTTCGGTTGTTTTTTCATTTGCAAATAACTTTTCTGCTCACCTTTCAGATTCGAAGTGATAATTCGTTTTCAGAAATACAAGCCGACTTCATTTACTCCTTCCGCAGCGATCTATGCTTTCATTATGGTGCTCTGGGGGTTTCATTGATTAAACTGTCGAACCTAACGTGTTTTATTTAGAAGGTGTATTTCCTATGAAATGCACTTGAAGACGAGCACGTGTTCCTTCGAAATCACAATTAAGTTGTATGTTTCATTCTAAAGGCAGTTTGACTGGAAACCACCTTTACTTTGCCCACCAGTTGTGGATGGACGACATCCTATAGAATTGAGCATTCAGTCCTCTTTACTTCTTAACATTGGTCGTTATTTCATTTAAACTACATTCCAGCCAGCAGCAGTTCCCTCACTGAGTTTAGCTTCTGTTTATAGCGATACGTTGTTCGCAACTGGTTAGGTGTTTTTGAGGGAGGAAGTCGTTCTGGTCGCCGCCATAAAAATCGACAACAAAATGTCTGATATTTTCGGTTCATATATTCCCTTTTCTTCTTAGGTTTTCGATAAGATGATGTTCGCGAGTGCATTCAAAGGCGCCAATGGTATTGCTGAGATATTTGCCAATATTAATCGGTATTTCGCCAATCAACAGTCTTATGTGAATCTATACAAAATGCATAAAATTGTATGTTGTTTTTGTGATGTTACTTCCTTTCTGTGTTCTCTTTCAAAGAGGAACAATGGGTAAGGTGATATGCAAATTGAGCTTATCAGGGGAGTGCTGAAGGGGTGGTAACCTATGCAACAGTTCCTATATTTGCTTCCTTTATTGAGACAAGATATTGTTCGTTGTTTGAAGGATTTTGCTTGATGCTTCATGTTAGCATTAGCATCATCAATGAAAAGAGTGCGTTTGAGGAGTGCTGACCCATTTTTACCGACAGCTGACTGCCTACCGGAAATTGCTTTTGCGTCCTTGTATTTATCTCTAAATGGCTGAATTCTCTTCGCTTTATCAATTTCACATCGGAGGTAGATCTAACCAGTTGATCATTATGAGATGCTGTCTGCACGGTTGGGTGGCTATTTTTGTGAAAGAGTAATCTTTTGCGACATAACAACGACAAAAACAAAAATTTCTCCAAAATCAGCTGGTTTGGGTTTTCGTCAAATGTCAATGTTAGTTTACCCTTCCGTGCAGTTCACCAAAAGACAAGTTTCTTTTGTGAAAGTCTTTAATCAAATCAAAGATAAAACACTTTCTTTTTCGTCAGAGTAACATCAGGTTAACATTATTGACAGAGAGAAGGAAATAAATCTATTCCTAAGCCTTTGTTCTGCGCATCACATGTGAAGTCACGTTCGGTTCGTTGCTTCGGTGCCTTCGCGAAGGGATCGTCGGGATTGTACGAGCTAATTAATCAGGTTCTGTAATCCATTCTGGAATCTAAAAGTAGGGAACGATATCCTGAGGAATTCAGGTAAATGTGAGGGTGATTCGCTTTGGAGTTCGGGAGAATAGGATGGCGCGCTGAGTAAATTCGGCAGGTTCAGATCTCCTTTTCATACGCTTATAATCTGCCGCTCAGTAGCGGGTCGTTATTGTATCAGATAAATGGCTATTTTAGCAATGCACTGTGAATGATGCTGTCGTAGCGAGGTATTGATGTAATAGTTTGTTTCAAAGCGGCTTTGCTTAAAGCATCTGGAAGGTCGTGTGAAAGGAATTGTATTGACTGGTTGGCAGAGATATTATCACACCGCGCCGCTTTGTGAGCTATTGCCTGTATCTGTGCCATCCCTTATCACCGACCTCATCTACCTCGAAAACACTTCGCTGTCGTTTGCTGAAGTGATGTATCTCTCTCAAGTAAGCAATTTCGTTTGTTTTCTTGTTGCATGCGTAATGCTTGCCTCAGTTTTTTTTTTCATTTGTCTGTATACCTCAATATCCCCCGTAGAGCCCTTGAAAGCTTGATTTATGCAAGCTGTCGAGAAGGGATTTCATTTGAGAGAAGAGGTATTTCTCACAGCATGGTTGCCTAAACTATTTGTAAGATTGAGTGGTGTCGTCATCCAGTTAAGGAAGTTTTAAAGAACAAAATGAAACTGTCAGAGCAAGCCAAAGTAGTTTGATCGACAAAGATGTAGTGAATGGTATGCTTGCTGTTATTCTGCACTGGAGAATAAATTTTTGACCCACTCATTTACAACGGGAGTGAGGGGTTCGATGTTTTACGATGTCTGGAAAGGAGGGCATATCCGGAATGATACGGCATGTAGGGGAGCTAACTTAGCAGTTCTGTATTCGGACAAGTTTGTGGGATTTGTGTTCTGACATTAGAATGAGCATGCTTCAAAGTATGGCTGGCTAGGGAAATTCGTCGCTTTGCATACGGGGCCTTCGCAACAATCTCGATTGCTATCTGTTCCTTGTTTTCTGTGGCCCACAGCTTGCACTTCCGATTGCACGTCTATTGGATTGTTACTTTCATCGATTGCTTCGCAATTCTTTTGTGCTGTTAAATGCTTTAAATGCTTGAAGAAGTTTCTTGGCTGTCGATCTATGGAGATACAATCCACACCGATCATGTTGAGAAACGAAACTTACTATCCATCAGCAGAGACAGCTTATATGAATTGCACGTTTCCTGGTCATGAAATCTATGATCTTGTATGTTTTTTGCTCATTCATTTTGATTGCTTGCAAATTGAAAGTGAAAAAACATTAGCGAAAGTTTCAGGATTTAGATCTCTTCTATGGAATCATATAACTTGACGCAGAGATGTGATGCTTTCTAGGGAGCATTTCTGCAGACCACAGTGAAAATAACGCGAATTTTCGTTTGCAGCTTAATCACCTCGTTACTGTCACTTACCAGTTGTCTGTTTATCGCGTCATTCGTAGTATTAATTGGCTGTTTACTTCTGTACCATCTTTACAAAGGGCACATTACACTGTAGTAAAGAAATTCATTTAATTCGGAAAACTACTGGCTGCCCATATACTGCGTGATTACCAAATCGTTGCAGTTGTTAATGTGGGGAAAGAAGAAGCGTAGCCTGCGGAATAATTTTAATTTTTCTTTTATATCAGACGTTCATTATAGGAGAGTTAGGCGATGTCAAAATGGAGAAAGGACGTCCTTAAGATTGAAGCAGTGATCTTGAGCCAAAACCAGCGAATTCAGTCACTATAGTTGCCTATGTTTTGCGAACATTTGACAATCGAGAACAATTAATTTGCATAACTATAAACAACTTTAGAAAGTTCTGCAGCTTCTGCGACGATCGATAATAGTCAGCACAGGGAACTGCTTCAATTTACTGGTCGTTGCTGTTTCTTACACGATAACTAACAGAGACATCCCTATAATTTGCGAAACAGTTTATGTATTTCAAGAAATGGTTTTCAGATTGAGAATATGCGTTTCTTCGTTTGGCGCATTCACCGATTCGCTTATTTAAATTCAGTGAGAGAAGTCATTCGTGAACAGCTCACAGACTTGGAACAAAAGGTCAGCCTTAATTCTGGGTAATGCTGAGTTCGGCATCGTGATAAGGTTGAAGAATGCGGTATTTTCATTGGCCTTCGCTGTCTTCAGAAGGCAGCAATTGTAGCTTTAGGACTTGAAAACTTATAGGAGTTGCAGTACCAAGTAACGCCTGCTTTAATATTATTCAGTACGGCGTATCCGAAAGTAATTCACCTCGCAACCGTCCTAGAAAGAAGTCTGCTGCATAAATGGGGAGGGAGTAGGGAAGGGGGAGCGTATTTGCGGATCATCTCGCCTACCTGCTAGCATCTCAGTTCGCAGGCACAGTACCATCCGGCCGGTGTTCTTCTTGACTTGTTATTAAATTATTACGTGACAAACTGCAGTCTGTGTCTGTGTTGCATTAGGACTGGTTGTTTATGTGGCTTCTCATAAATATCTCATATATATATATATATATATATATATATATATATATATATATCAGATATATATGTCGCAATGTGTGTTTCGTATAGCAGCAATAACTGCACTGAGTATCATGGCTCTGCATCATTCTACTGGCAGCGAGTTTGTGTGTTAAACGAGCTATTCACATTTTCAGAGTTTCGGATCCAAAAAAAAAACCGTTAGATTCGAACTCTTGTCGTTTAAAGTGTTCTGGTATACCGGCAGAAAACTTATTGGCATTTTGCGCATTGACGCACCTCCAAAATGCTTCCAGCTGCTGCATGAAGTGCAGATGGGTTTCTCTAGCTGGAAAGTTTCACTGCTGTTCAGTCAACGATCTCTAATAGATGAGATGAAGAGATCCGAGATCTTGTGGCCTCATTTGAAATTTATGGCGGTCTTTGTTACGAAGACGAGACACACAAGTGAATTTGAAGAGACCGGATACCAGCTTCACATTCAGGAGCATTTTGCTATTCAAGTGCATTTACGTTTTCTCTAGAAACTCAAGTATATTTTCAGATCCGTAATGCATTGTCGGCGTATTTTTATGAAGAAGCAGTTGATGAATTTATTTCCGCGAATATTGCTCCGTTGAAGGTGCTTCTTTGAATCTTTTGGAAGTTATAAGTTCCACCTCATCCTCATCGATTAAAACTTTTCAGTGACTTCGCTGTTTTAGATTTGAGGCCTTCCATTTAAGGCATTTATGCGGCTGAATGACGCATAGAAAGATTTATTTGGAAACGCATGTAATGTTCATCAAAACGAAGCTTTAATAGGACGTTTTATCCCGAGGAACGCTGCATTTTGCATCTTGCGTGGAGCTTTGAGGCCTCGAGCTTTCTCCATGCTGAAAACATTTGCTCGTTGTACGATCTTTTTGCATATTTTTCGTGCTTCTTGAATTGGGAATATTGTTATTAGTCGAATACTGCGCTCTGAATGCATCAACATCTACTGAATTTTTTCATTTGTGGATAAATATGTGCTTCCACATTGATAGTACTTTGCTTTCCTATCTTTTGTAGGCTCCATTTAGAAAAAAGCATCTGTGCACACGCATGTGCATGTGCGCGTTTCTGTGTCTTTTCCTCTGTTTCCTCAATAGCCTTAGTTCGGAATCAGCTGAAATTGTGAAATTTGGTAGGTGGGCATAGCGTTCCCAGTTACCATATGTACCATGTTTCATGCTGATGCATCCATTTCCCAAAATACATTTGAAGGTGCGAGAATTTGCATGCATCTCACAGCGGTCGGCTGTTCATTTTTTATCGGTCGATTTACAAAAAAACGGAAGAAACGGATCTTCTGTGGAGGATTTCTATAGCTTGTCAGATTTATCGGGGTACAATATTAGCACGTACTGTATGCATTTGCTATTACTTTTCGATCTATGAAGCTGCTCAGCCAAGTAACGAGAATTCAGAAAGAAGCGCTTATTGTATAGGATTCTCTAGTGCTTTGTTATGTTGTTGTGGCTTGTTCTGTTCATACTACCTGTATTTTGAAACACTTTTGTTTTCACTTGATCGTAGCTGTATCCTTGTAAGCCAGTTCCATCCTTACCCGCATTTATTTCCTGATGAGTTCAGCGTCAGCAGTGATTTTAGTGTGGAATTGAATGAGTCCTTGTCGCTGTTTAAAAAGTAACATTTCTCTTCGAATGTTGTAAAATTCAATTGTGCTGTTTACGGTGCGATTGGTTTGTTGTTTTGCACTTGTTATCATGTTCCGTTCGTTATGTTGCAGTTTGCGGTTTGTGTATATTCGTACTTTGATGGCGGGTTTATGTCACAAATTCCCGAATTGTAAATAGACTTTAGTAAAGTCGAGAATGAGAATCAGCTTCGCTGAACCAACAAAAGAGGGGGGGCTGATGTATGAACTGATCGCTTTAACTGATCGCTGAATAATAAATGGAGCAGCTTGCTGTAAAGAGAGCAGCTTGTGCTGCACATTTCGCAACGAAATGTGGAATGCGTTACGCAATGTGTGTACCTCGATTGCCCTGTTATCTCCGCTTTGCCTGCGTTGTTCCTTCTCCTCCCCAGCTTCCGTAGTTTATGAGCCATCTGGTTGTCATCACCAGCAAAGTCCAATTTTTCACACTATCAATGAGGTCGTATTTTGCAGGGTTCATTGCGGTTAACTGAATCATAGTATACACCAGCTCATTGTCCGAGCGGACAAACAGTACCTTCTAAAATTTTGCAGTAAGTTCGGGTCGAGTTTCGGTGAATAACAGTCATCTCAGCAAGAATTTTGAACCGCTTGAACAACATGGCGCCTATATATTCGAGGGGTTGTATTGCAGTCGGTGATAAGTCCTCCAGGAAGACAGTCGGAAAAACCTATAGCACTTCGGAAATTGAAGCTTCTGCTGTGAGATCATTGCAATAATCAGCAACGCAAATCCTATCAGCAGCAGTGGTGGGTGTAGGGAAAAGGAGCGTTATCCAAAGACTTTTAAGAGGGAAGTGAGGGGCCTTGCTACTCTTTGTTGTAATCTGATCGCTACCATTGAATTCTGCACTCCAACGTTTAACCGTTCCCAAATTCGGGAGAGGATTCCGACACTCATCCTCCCACTTTTAATATGGCAAGGACAAATTTTAAATAGAGTTGGCGGAGAATTTCCACATAGATTTCGACAAGCCTCCAAAACTATCGCAGCCCAGGTGTTCTCAAAAGCAGGTAAGTAAACCAGTGCACCAAGCAAAAGGAACCTGACATCACAATAACGAAAAACGGCTCAATAAGTGAACGCAAATGAGCAGTGCTTCAGCTTCCAACGACTATCGCATCCCTCACGCAATTATTATAAGGAAGACGCCCCAACCGACTCGGCCAACCAGGCCTGGATCATTGTTAAGGATCTACTGTAATAAAAGCGAAGACATTTTCCCACACAACTGAAGAAAGAATGATGATTACGCTTTATCCAGTTTGGATGCATCACGTTCCCCTATCGTTGTACCTCGCAGTATGGCTCATTAGGATCTAAGACTTGCCCACAACAGACTTGCATTTCTGACCTTCGCATATCTTGATCACTTTTGAGCGCGTTGCTCTAAGCGACCGTCAGTAGCCCCCTAACACAAATACTAAAGATGTGATGAAACGGGTAACAAGGCCTTCGCACAGAAATGACGAAAATTCACCGCAGATCCTCCTTATATTCGAAACTTGCTGTTAGTAGGGTGGCCATGCAGAGTACGAAGGATTGTCTCATGGCAGGCTTCAACTGCTGATGTTCGCATCTCGCAATTAATTACGTGGAAAAATTGTGAAGATGTAATAAAGAGGATCACAAGAATTTCTTCCCGTGGAGATGAAAAAAGTTCGACGACTGAGCCCTTTCTCGAAATCGATGCTTTCGTGGCTCGGAACAAGGAACAGCGAGGGAAGCAGCAGCAAGAAATGGTCAGGTCACGCTCAGAATAAAGAGTTGCCTCGTACATGCTGGGACTTTAGACCCTTCCTCCCTTCACACACAAGCATGCAAGAGGGAATGGAGGAGATGACAGCGGCCACTTCCTGCGTAAATGACAAGAAATTCCCGACGAAGCAGAACCTCCATTCCAGAGCAGATTTTCTCTTGCTTCTACTGTAGCAGGGAATAGTGAGGGCATACAGAATATGACGGACTCCATAATGTAACTGTCAAACTTATGACCTCGGTATTTTTCACTCACTTATATGTATGAGGCGCTAACCGACTGCGCCAGTGGGACCCACGCAATCATGCAAGATGCAATGAGCGAGATGGCAAGGGTTTCTTTCCTCGAAAAATGAGACTCTACTACGGCTATGCTTTGGCTATCTTCGAAACCTGCTGTTGTCATCTGTAAAGGCAAACTTTGTTCAACTAAATATTGACGAAATCCATGAGAGCTTTCTATCATTTGTATATCTTTTGATTGAAAGCTGCATACCTCTGCGAAGGAACTGAGTCAACGCCAAAAGATATCCTCCCCACTTGCAGCGCTTGGCTGCCAAAAAGCATTTTCTTTGGCGCGAAAAGCATTTTCCTGGGAGGCTGGCAGCTTTTGA
>JAARMF010001584.1:0-10565 GCA_022844705.1 Toxascaris leonina
GCTCAGTAGCCGCCCAACGACACCCCACGTTCAAAAATAAGAATGTTTAAGCGATCGGTAATGTTCAGTCGTCAGACGTCAGCGCTCCAGCAGTTGAATTTACTCGGTAACAAATAAATAACGATGAACGAAATTTGAACCTCTGTATTGAATTTCAAGAATTGCCGCTGCATAATGTAGAGCCAAGCGTTCGAACAAAAAAAATTACTAAGGATCACTATTTTAATGATTTCTCAATGACCATCAAAAAGACCTACTTCAGAGCATTGAACCGACAGCTGAAGATGCGCTCAAGCATTCCTTGGCTTACTCTTATTGTGCTAGCGTCAATTGGTATTGCACAAGAATGGAGCAAATGCAAACAAAATGGCGGAAGCTGTCCAAACAAATTGGTTCCGGGCAATGAAACTTTGAGTAATATCATATGCAAGTTTCTTTACGCGGCTGGCAGGTAAGATTGATTTCCCCAGGCACTTTTATTAGCGATAGGCTAATATAGTCGAAATATTTGAATAAACAACTTCTGATGCATTTTATCTAGTGATTTTATTCATAAGCAAAGATATTCAGCAAATCTTTCGGCTGCTAGAAGAACGCTATGAAAATAGCGACAGCTTCAAATGAATTGAACTGTGTGAGGTTGTTAGCAAATGAAAAATCATTGGAAATTCTTTTGGGAATGTTGAGGAAAAGTGATGTGAAAGCTACAACTCGATCTCACAATTGATTTCATAAATCAAAAGCTAAATTATTTTGCTACGATATTCAGATCAGGCTTAGAACTTCTCTGTCGCGACGAAAGCGTATGAAAAATTCTGAATTGTACGAATCAAGCGAGTCGAGAGAAAGAACTTATCTTTGCCAGTAAATTTAACTTCCGCCCGTTGAGGATTTGAATTCCTTCTCTCTTTCCACTCTTTCTTTAACGTATCTGCACTCAATTGTTTTCATTGTAGACTTTGTTCATAACCTGGAAACCTTAACATTAATACATCTATGTGTAGAGAAAGGATTTCAGGCTACCAGAGCTACACCAGGTGACCGGTGACGATAAATATGCACTCACTGAGTTGAATAAGCTATGTACAAAAAGTGCCTCAATGTGCTGCTATATACCAGAATACAATTGCTCAGATTCCGTGATCACCCCTGGTGTGAATGGTAGGAAATTACAGCTGTAAATGTGCGAAATTCCGAACTCCACTAGCATTTCAGCTTTATGGAAGTATGAAACGATGAAAAACTCGCTGAATTTTGGCACAATTATTTCCACCTTGCATATAGAGAACTCTTTCGTCAATCAGAAAATCTGCATCCATATTACGTTCGTCGAGCTTACGGTTCCGGCGGATTTAAAATCAATTGCATGAGGCTTGATCAGTTCAAATATGGTTGAACTGGATTTATTTCATATGAGAATGATTGTGTTGCCAAGTTCTTTTAGCATTTGAATCTTCAAGTTCCTCCATTATTTTGCTATTTCCTCCAAAAGAATGCATATTTCACGAGTTTATCCAACCGTGGATTATTCCGTTACTATCGAAAACAAATGAGTGGAAGCTAAAATCCACAGCCGATATTGCTCACGACATAATTACTATAGTTTCCACTTTTTGGGGATAGCCGGAAAAAAACATTGGTATTGGTGCTATGAGCTCAAGAACTATCATTTCCTATCCAGTTTTATATGGTTATATAATGCTTTTGCTTGAAACAATTGATTTCAGTATGTGAACTCGAAAAAGAGCATGGCTTTTGCACAAGCGATAAAAATAATGCTGCGAAAGGCTGCTCAGCGACTTGTGGTCTTTGCCTCTATAAGGGACCTCTTGGATGTGAGGATATGGACCGCAAAGACTGTGAATCATTGAGCGCATTCTGTGACAAGCCTGAATTCAGCGTTTTCCTAAACGAAACATGCCCATGGACTTGTGGTAAATGTCCCGGAACAAGTATGTTTTAATTTCTCATATTTAGTCAAGCATGCCCATTTAGTCATCCCTGTATGAAAAGTATAGCATTTATGGCATCAAAGGTTAACGTGCTGAAAAGAAAGTTGTAAGCCAAAAAAAGTGAGGATAGAGCTGTTTGGAAGTGCAAATGTAGGCTGTAGGAGGTTAGCATCGCGAAATTTGGACCTATTATCAATAATGAGGCACATGTAGGGATGTTCGGCCAACTTGTTGTGATCTTACTACCTTTCGAAAAACTCTTAAGCAACGAGAATTTCCGAAGTTCATGAAAAAGTGACCAATAGATCAGTGGCTTTCATGTGCTAAGCAGCACTCAGGTCATGCCATCGAAAGAATTGGGCGCCCATTTCGTATGATGAATATATACTACCTGAAGAACGTGTTCTCCATATGCGAGAGCTGAATCTCTGAGGCAAGAGAAATGCGGAAAAAATAAAAAATAAGAGCACAATTTTGTGCGGCTAAGACGAAACTCAATCAAACATGCCCACGATGAACCTAAAACTAAGATAAAAGATCTGAAAGGATGCGCAAAATAACCGACGAGTAGAAAGGTTAAGGAGATACGTTCACTTCTTTTCGACCCTCTTCACGTAACTATCTCACCACCAGTTGATGAAATGACCATATGCTATAGGATTGTCTTTCTTTCAGGAAATCTTGTTCAGCTGATGATGGGACTTTAACAACCGATTATCCACAGTGATAAATTCGTTCGTTCACAACAAGAACGAAAACGAAATAATAAATGTCGTCGCATGATGCTGAATTGCACAACGTACCATTGCTATGATCATTAAGCAAGAAAGCTGTTGGCAAGGCATCACTAATAAATTCGCTATCACATGTATTGTGTATTTATTTTTTAAAAAGCCGCTAAATTTTTTGAGCCAGAGACTAAGAGAATTTCATGAATGGGTTTCAAATTTAGAAAACATATCAAGACATCTGCACGGAAAACTCGACTTATATTATTAGCAGCAGTATTAGAATCCTTTACTACATGCGAATGACGCAATGAACTCGTTTTCTTGAAAAAAAAAATGGAAATTTCAAAGACGAAGCAGCCAACATAGAATGACCTCGAAAAGCAGATATGGAAATGTTTAAGCAGATTGGTTTAATTGCTCAAGTTTGAGGTCCGGAGGTGACGGGCCCTCAACCTCAAGATAGTCAAAGATTGAACGGGAGAAGGGCAGCGAGGGACCTTCTGGATGTGAGGATAAAGACCGCAAAGACTGCAAATCGTTGAGCGTCATTTGTGATTTCAAGATGTAGCACAGATGTAGCAGTACGTATTCCTCTTAAAGACGATGCATTTTATTCTCATCTAAGACAATTCCTACTCTGCATATTCATACAATGTAATTACTCATCCGTGGTACGCATATCCATTGCGAGAGCGCATGATCAAGTATGATAACGGATAATTCAGTTGTAGACGATCGGAAATGCGCTACAAGCAAAGCCATTGCAAAATACAGCAAGTAAACTTTCGAAATTCAATTAACAAATACATCAGAATTGAGATTATTTATGGAAATTGCCTTCACAAAAGCTGCTCATTAATTGACGGCTCATAAATTTCGATGAGGCATGTATCTTTAGTAGGATGAAGCATGGCTCCATATCCTTTGCCGTCTATGCAAAATTTGATGAATGCTCCCTAGTGGCGTTCGAGTACATCCTCTGTCGGTGCTTTATTAAAGTGTGAATCCAGCACTAGTGTTCTCATTGAAAGGACGTACTCATGCACACGTTCGTGGAGAAACCTCCCTGTAGCACCAATGTACAGCACGTCACAAGCGCCGCATTTCAGGGAGTGCACAATATCTTTCATGCAGCAATCACCGATGTGGTTAGTGGGGCGAATTATACAGTTGCTAAGATCAAAGCAATATTTGTTATAAACACGGTTGCGGATGAGGAATTTATGAAAGTAAGGGGAATGGCCAAAACAGGTTCGACAGGGAGGCGAGGTGCATTGCCCTGGAAAAACCACGAGATATGAAGGACGCGACGGATGTGGTTTTAGCTGTGCGGGAAAAACGAGCTCGTCGTTAGTAATTGGTTAGTAGCGACCTTATGGACCACGTCGATTCAACAATCTCAATGTTACAAATCACACAATCATAATCGTTGGCCTTTGGAATGCTAAGAGATTTGCGAACGGCTGTTACTTTGACTTCAGGCACTGCATTAGAAAAGATGGAGCGAACTGTGCGTAAAAAGTGTCAGACGACGTTACGTTTACGTTTAATGCCTGGAAGATGAGCTGACCGAGTGTTGGCCAAAATTTTAGCAGATAAGGGTTTCCGGTATAAACCACTGCTGAAAGATCGAGCAATTGGGGAGGTTTCAGTACTGAGGAAGGGGAAGGACCACTGAGGGGAGGCGGCATGCTGAAAGGTATTAGGGGATCTGCACAGCTTAAGACGTCAAGAATTTGTTGCAGATACTCTGTAGCTCTGTCAACTATGAAGACTTTGGCTCCAGTGTAGCGTAGCTTGAGAAGAGGATTGAGGTACAAAGATTAACGCTCAAGTGAGTACATAAAAACAGCCGCCAAGATCGGGGCAAGACGACATCCTGTAAATAAGCTCATCGAGGCGCATGATGGAAAATAAAGAATGGAAAAGGAAGACCTAGACGGATTAGCTTAATAATCTTTTGTTTCGAAAGGCCATAAGATTGAGTATCATCAAGGTGTTCCGCAAAAACTGGTATAAGCCTCATCTTTGCCTGCACTATATACGATCTTCAAAACAGCTTCGTTGGTGATTTCATGAAGCCCAAGAATACATTTTTTGGGATATCCATCTTCGATGTGATGGGTCGTCACGCTTTCCCCTCAAACTCCCGACAATGACTAACGCCCCTATGGACGATTTCATATCTGCAATAACCGTCTTGTTGAGCTTTTGTGATCGCCTTTTTAGAAGAGAATAAAGCATTTTCTCGGAAGGTTCCGCGACAATGCATCGCAGATGCAATACAACTGTATATGATCGAAGCTCATAGCTAAGAAAGAAGCTTAAAGACGCATTCTGCATTGCTGCCAACCGCTAAGAAACGTTTATATAACGTTCAATTATCGCGCAGACCTCAACATTCTCACTCGGCTCTCTCCGAAATTCTTCAAACAATGTCAGCTATTCATAACGCCCTATCAAAAGGGTAGCTGAGAGTTAATTCCACTCATTGCAATTTTATCCATTCCCCCAACTTCCGTGGCTATATTAGCTCTTATTTTCTAGAGCGTCTTCGTCATATACCATCCTTACAATAAGAACTCCGCTTATTCGTATTGCAAAGGATGGAATATGAAGTCATCTCGCATGAAAGTTTGATGGCATACAAATTAAAGAACCACGAGAAAGGAAATAACTGATTTAAATCTTCTTTGACGAGTCGTAAAACAATCTCTGAGAATGCAGAACTCACTTCTATGGAGTTCGTTGAGCAGGAGATTCAGCCTTCATCTCTCATAGAAATGATTCATTCTCAACTGAATGCTAGAGATATATCGGGATCTAAAGCTCAGCGCTTATGACTGGCAAAGCGCAACAGTGCTATTCTGAATCTCAACTACGATAATACGTTGTACCTGCATCTCCTTTCATACTTTCTTGATTGATCGTGAAATCAAGGATCTGTAAGAAAGCGAAAAAGATAAGAAGAGATTTGCTGATCGAGCAGCTAATGATCTCAGTGATAGAGGAGAATTGTGAGCATCGAAGGAAGGCACAGACAGTTGCTATGCGAAGTATAAATAAAGACGTATTGGGGGGGGGGGGGGGGGGGGTTTTTTNGGGGAGGGGGGGGGGGGAATGCATTTCTATCTCGGAGCGGAACCCATTAGGCATACATTTCTATCTTAAAGCAAGAGCAATAGAGAAATGTACTCCTGCCTTAGAGAAGGATACATATGAGCCACTCAAAAGGCTCGAAATATTTGTTTGTGATTTTTCACCGGAATGATTACAATAGTTGTGTCAAAAAGGCTTGATTTTCTCTTTAATTCAGTATTTGTTCGAGTAGGGCATTCTTTCTAGATAAACGCTGTTTTTGGATATTTATTTTATAAGTCGGCAGCATTTCTACGCTTCATACCGAGAAATCAGGCATCACTTTTAAAAAATTCAGTACTAAATTCTATAAAATAATAAAAAGTGCTTTTATTCTCCCAAAATCCTAGAACCTTTTATATGATATGTCATTGATGCCACTCGGCGGTTATGGGTGGTTTTTCTCATTTTTGCCAGCATTATTATCGCATCTTGTTCCATTGGCGATCTTTTCATTGTTCCACCTTTCGTTCGTTCGACCCCGTTGCGTTTTTTTTGATAGCCACTTGATTATGTATAGCTTGTTCGTTCGATTGTGCATTATGTGTTCGTCTAATTATTTTTGTACATTGTAGGCCATTTGTGAATTGCAACCTTTTTTATGCGTTAATTCTTAAGAAGCTCAGTAACATTGCCACGGTTTCTCAAGATTTATTTCCGCAAACTTTGCTTTATCTTCAAGCTTTGGTATTGAAGTCTGCATCTCCTCAAGGCAATGTTTATGTCGCAAACCTCTATACAAGATAATAAACAATTTCATTACCATCCTGTTTATGTTCATTGATCTCATATTTTAATAGATCACATATTATTCTTGTGTTGTTGTTTTCTCAAATATTCGTGCGTTATGCATAGCACGGATATTGTGCTATATGTTGTGTTACACGTTCTACGATTGTGCTGAGTTTGAAGTTAATGCAGCTGAATATGTATACAATAATTGCGTTCCCTATTGTGAGGTAAAAGCTGAGAGTGAAACATCGATAGAGCAAGAATAGTTTATTAATTTCGAACGATAGATCAGTGGAAGGACGCCCCCTGCTAAAGATGATGGTTTACCATGCGGTGAAGGAGGAAATATCCGTGAAGTAAGATGAAATTATCCCATCAAATTTTGTGAATAGGATGGACCAGAGGTGTACCATGATGCAAGGTTGCAATTGCTTGCTACGATGCGATTGGCTGATAGGAATCGATGATTGTGAAGGAGTCGGAAGTGATGACTGAGAATCAGTATGGTTATTGTTTGTGCCAATCATTTTTACTTTTTCATTGGACCTCTGATGACTCGAAGGTTTGTTGAGTCCCCGGGCGTAAGGGCCTTCAAATACACAATCAAAATTGCACTGGACATGTGCCACTCCTCCCCTCCCCTCACTTCTCTCTCCCCCTCCCCCTCTCCATTCCTCTACCTTGGAAGTCGAGCTGTGCTTTGATTGTCGCGTGCTTGCTTATTGAAATTTTGTACGATATTGCATCATATCTGGTAGAAATACAACTACAGCACGAATAGCACAGTAGTGTTTGGTACGATGACATTACTGGTGGCTAATTATAACTAAGGAATAACCATCTGATGAAATGATTCCTCCTCAAGCAACGCCCTGTGGCAAGCCAAGAAGACTCATCATACATCGTTTTGAGGAGGAACTAAGTCCGTTATGAGCTTATGCATCGCTTCACGAACGCTTTCAATGATCTATACCTATACCTACCAATGGCAGTAAACGCACAACTCCTTTGACAAGGGGCATTGGTTTAAGGGCAATGCTCAATTAGACATCACCTCAGGGCAAAATGCTGCAACAACCCATGCTGCGCTTAAGGCTCTCGGATTTGGGATAGCAGCTGTCCGATCTTGAAATGATAGTCTTAACCTACATTAGAACCTCGAAATTGATGATTAGCTTGTTGACCTTGCTTTAATAGAAAATTACGCGGCGAGATTTCGCACAATATATCCCCATGACAATTTGTCTCCAATTGCTCTTCTCGATGTTTATCCAAAGTTTCTTTTGATAAAGTCTTCACATCTGAGCTATAGTCTTCCTCTGGATCGTTTACGATTTCTTGGATATTAGTTCAATATTTTCGTACTCCACATATTGGGTTCAGCATGATCAGCCCCTCACAACTTTTTTGTCTTTTATTCAGTTAGCGTATCTTTTTGCAATGCTGCTTGCCTTATTTCTTCATTTTTCACTTCCTTTCAAAGCGATATTCCGACCATCGGCCACTCTATTGCTCATTGTGCATTTGCAATCGCCTCTCTTCTGTAGCTGTTAAAGCCCGCCTTTCTCTGTCATATGTCCATCACTTTCAGGACTGCCAAATTAAATTCACTTAGCCTTTGTGTCTCGCTTAAGTTTCGATTCCATGACATCAGGTGTTTATTTGAATTTACCTCAAGTGGCTTTCAAACTTCTCGAGACTTCCTCTAATTTGGCCATTCTTTCCAATCATACATCATTTTTTCGCCTTTCAGTCAAGTCAAACAAACTCAAGCAAACTTAATCATATTTGCAAATTTACAGCAATGCGATTCTAGAAGCCACAGAATATACATATTCAGCTAGCACATAATGTGTCACTCATTTCAAGAACACGTTTCTTTATTGCTCCTACAAAATGCGACATAGTAAGCAAATAACCTCACATTTTTCTTCTCTTTATTGAGGATTATTTCAGTGGCGCTATTCAAGATTCTGTATGAAAGCAAGAAGCTTATACTACTCTCACAGGTGTCCATAGGAGTATTCTCATGGCGTTGTAAAGTTATTAATCCCAATAAGAGACTTCAAAAATGAGGAGCCGGCGATTATGAAAATACACGAGTTTTTGAACAATTAAATTCTTATCGAATTTTATGTGTATTCTGAATGATATTAAAACTCTGGCATCATTTACTTGCACATTGCACTTCACAATTGCTGCCATTCTCATATGCGATATGCAATGAGATTACTCTCTCTTTATAAGTCATTCAATCAACGACTCACTCTGCAACCGTATGGAATCGAATACGCACTGATCTACTTCTGTTATCGCTATCGCTCTTCGTCTCCTTTTTTTTCAATGTTGGCATCCATATCCTGCATCGAGAAACGAGTTGAATCGCTCAAAAAAAACAGCTTTGGATTCTTACAAGATGGATTGTGCTTGTAAATGCCTGAAGCTGAAAGGGAAACTCATAAGACGGGGTGCGTAAACCGTGAATCGGCGGACTATTTCCCTGTTCAGCTTTTGTTGATTCGGCGATTCGTGGAAGCTAAGACGCTTCCGTTACACATTCCTTTCCCTTGTAATAACTTATTCTCGAATTTTGGCCAATCATATACGAAGCACGAATTACACCGTCGTATGCCAAAATTAGTTAAAAGTGCAGCACTACCACATCCATTGTCTTTGCTTCAAAGAAACACATATGTAGCCATCCGCTCTCTCAACCGTAAATAATGAGGAAAAGTTGATCACAAGGGCATGGGTTGTGAAAAACGGATGATAATCTCATGGCGAAAATATTTGCTGAAAAAATGTGAACTTTAAGAGTTCAAAGGGAAATGGCTTTGAAATTTTTGAATCTCATGCTCCTTCATTGCTTTCTCTTCTCCACGTCATATCGAAGCACATCGTCAACGTTCGCCTTCATCAGAATCATTTTCAGCACAATCTCAACGCGCAAACGAAATGCAAAATGCCATTTCCGATGAAATTCCAATTAGCGAGTACCATTGCTTTCTTTTTTTTCAGGATCGAGAACTAAAAATTGGAGCCAAAATTAATAGGCTCCAAGATTCCTAAGGAAATTCACAAGTGGATCGCAATGCACCGATGTACCGATTTGCATTTCAAAGCTGCCTACTCGAAAACGAATGACTGATATGTCGCAATGTCCACCGCTTCCTTCTCCTAATCACTTCAATCTTTCTAGAAATTGTTGAGTGTGCTTTGGACCAATTTAAGAGCTTACCTAAAACATCTAGTGTGATCGAACGATACAATCAGTGATCCCTTATTTTTTCTTGTTCAGTGCATAATGTCATTGCTCTCCTTACATATATACTCTTCTGCCACCCCAGGTGATCTGTTCTAGCTTTAAGCTGGTTAGTATATCAGTCGCGCTTCGGTCCATTTTGATGTCCTTGGTTCGAATTGCGTTTGTGGACTGATGTGCTGTATAATTTATTTATTTCATTAATTAATTTATTTATTTCATCATCACTGGACAATAGGCAATTGTTTGCTTTTTTGTCACATCAAAACCTTCGATTCAACGATCACGTTGGCTGTGCAGGTTGAGCAGCTGAGTCGCACGGTATCTTATCGATCTCTGTCCCATTTTAGTTTTGCAAATTTTGCATATATAGTTCTTTCTTCTAGTACGACCATGAGTTGCTACAGTGATTAAACTGTTAAGGAACGAGCTTGACTTAGCGTCCTTTCTTCTGCTTTACCAGCTTCTGGAACTCGATATTTGCAAGATGATTGATTTCACTCCAGTAATATTTTGCCTTGAGATCCTCGATTCTCTCGTATTTTTTCCTCTGATGGATTACTCGAATGCCATGATTTAGTACTCGCTGAATAATTAATAGGTCTTTTTTATGCGCAGTCATTGTCAATGGGATGAATAGCCTTATCCTTGATAACACCAAGCTGTTGAAGAGCATTGTGGCTTGTTCCTTAGAGAGAAGTGGTCGAATAGCCCGTAAGTGGTAGAGGCTGGTGGAACAC
Source organism: Toxascaris leonina (assembly GCA_022844705.1). Classification (NCBI taxonomy): domain Eukaryota; kingdom Metazoa; phylum Nematoda; class Chromadorea; order Rhabditida; family Ascarididae; genus Toxascaris; species Toxascaris leonina. The sequence goes on from JAARMF010001584.1 coordinate 10,556, forward strand.
TGCTTTGATA
>JAARMF010001584.1:16676-26678 GCA_022844705.1 Toxascaris leonina
GGGGGGGAGGGAGGGGAAGGCATTGGAGATAGGAGAATTTTAGAACGCACATCTATCTAAAGCCATACGGGAAAAATTTGCTGCAATAAAGACTCCTTTATTCGTTACAGGTAACATTGGCGCCGCGAACGATTTTCTTCCCGAAACTGCTAAAACATTTGAAATGAGCATTTCGATTGTCCTCCCAATCACCTCACCTTAGTTCATTCGAAGAGTTCTAAGGGTTATATCAAACGACTGAGGTTGGAAGCAATCTGTAGAACAGCGCTTTAGTTCCTCATTAGCTAGCAGTATATCATGACTTCGAATTAATTTCACTTACTCATTGCATTCTTATTCTCCAATGACGATGAGCGTCGACGAATTTTTTTCATTGTAAGATTCATGTCATTGTTGAGAGCAAAAAGCGAACGAGACTCTAGCATTATTTCCTCAAAAAAAATTTTTTGAGAGTCATGTATAATTCTTTTTTTTTGCTTCTAATGTTGACAGCAGAATGTTTACGTTGATATCTAGTACAACGTTTTGACATAGAAATAACACATCTGCATGTAACATTTAAAACATCGGTAAGGTATACGCTCAAGAGTTCTAAAAGATTCAACTTATAGATTTGTACCGAACTAACGTCACTTCTAACCTTTACAAATGATTTTTAAAGTCGGGTAGCTAACCACAACGTAATTGGAGAAAATTTGTGTTTTATTTCGATAATGTCAAGCGATTCGTTAAAGCACAGTAGATGCTTTAAAATACGCATCAATGAAATCGAAGAATTTGCTCTAAAACTCAAATGATATCAAAATAGACATTTTTCACTTATTAATGATTCTCTCCAATTACGATTCCCCTAATCAAGATGATCGCTGATTTAGGGCAAGAAAAATAATTGAGTTGCTAGATAAAATGCGATACGTTGATATTCTTCGAAGATTACTCCATTGACATTTTCTTTCTGCAGTTCGCAGAATATATTCGGCATCTTTATTTCTACCTATATTCGCCAAATTATGGTTGCATTTATATTCTTGAGCATATTGCGTAGTAGCGTTACGTCTTCAAATTTTTATGTGTCATTTGCAGGCATATTTAATTCTATTCCAGAGAATAAATCTGTACAAATCTTTTGCGCCACTAATACACCTTCAGATATTCCACTAAACGCTGTCTCATTTTACGAATATTATTAAATGTGGAGTAAAGTGAGCGTTACGATGGGAGAATTGTTTCAAATTACTTAAGATGCGAATTAATACGAGAATGTTATGACGCTATTAACATTGCTAACCGGTCTTGTCTTTTCTTTTTTTCCTTCCAATGAAGAATTTTGCGACGTTGAAAAACGCTCTTCAACTTGTTCAATACATCGTGATAGGCATTCACTATTGCAAGAGGGCCGTTAATGATGCGATGTGATGATGGGATGGGATGGGATGGAAAAGGATGTAATGAATGTCATTTTACTGTGCGATAATAGTTTAAAACTATATGCTACAAATAATGACCAACAGACATTCACACATTCTGCCTGTCAAATAAAGCTCATCGTAGAAAGCTGCTGAAATCGAGCTAACTTACAATCGGATTCTTCTAGCAACAATTCCCAATCATCTTTTTTTGCTATTTTCTTCTTTTTGTTGGAATTTCTCGCTTCAGTCAAATCGCAGCTGATGGGTCCTTCTTATGTTTGCTTGCCTACCAATCCCGAAGTCTATTAAATCAGTTCCCGTGACGTTGCACCTACCTAGCATAGATAGAAATTGCACCTTCATCCGTCAATTGGTTCGAATTGCTGCGATGAAAACATTTCAAAAGAAAAAAAAACGTTGAAGATCTTACTAAGCCTCATGTTGCGATATAATCAGCAAGCTAGACTTAAAAACAGGGGAATTGGGCAATGTAAGAATAAAAATGATTGAGCGTTTGTATCCTCAATGCTAGTGCACAACTTTCGTCTCTTATCCCATGCTCTCGTGCTCTACTTATATAAATTTTCATTGATGAAATAATTTCGAGTTCAAAATAAAAACGTATGAGAGAGACACTTAAGTCAAAAATAGATGATGAATAGAGAGGGGATTTAGTACTGCAAATGCGAAATTGTCAACTGAGGGAAAGCTGCACTTTTATATGCATCCGTTTCCGTATTGTCAAATGCATTGGCTATCGAGTAGCTTTCTGCCATCTGCGATAATTACATATTAAGATGATATCACCGTGTGTTATATTTAACTGCAAATAGTTTATCAATGATGTATACTTGTTTTTGCAAGTTGTGTGATTTTCTGTCACAAATTTCGTTTTAGCTTCAGTTTCTCCTAAAGAGATAAAGAAAAAGCTCTCATTTTACTCGTTTTTTTGCCTTTTTTTCACGTTTTTACTCGTTTTAAAGTTGAATTGATTGTCATAAATTCTGCGGAAAACTAGTGAAACACTGGGAAAATTAATAAGTCCAATGGGAACTTAAACGTCTTTTGATCGAATGCAATCCATCGCTTATTGAAAACTGAGTTTGCGCAAGGAAAGATTCGAGTTGTCGTAGGGTGAAGACGCTGAAAATTATATCCCTCCTCTCCCCTCTCCTCTCCCACCTCCCTCCCCCCTCCCCAGCAATTTAGAATTTCCGAGTTTCACATCGATAATATGGCCTGCTCGCCTGCTCGCCTAGCCAGCGGGGTGGCGTCACTTATTGGCTACAACAATGCAAAACCACGGGTCTCAGTACCCTAATGGAAGCGCATTGTGACCGGCAGCGTCATCAACGCTCGACAGTCCGGTCAATCAAGTGATCAAGTGAATATGAGCTTCAAGAAGAGTCATTACGGGGATGCGATAATGTATGTTCATGGCTTGTTTCGTTCCATCACCTACTAACCTACTCTCAATCCTCTTGCATATTCATTACGCGCAGGTAAGAAGAACTGTAACACTAGCACAAGTAAAGTAAAGTACTTTCTGTAAACCAAGTAAAGTACTTTTTTCAAACTTTTATTCTGAGTTGATCCAACGGACGTTCTTCAGCCTTTCTGAGTTAGCGGTCTCTGTTGCACATTACAGAACCAAAAGAGGGAGGAAGCTGCTGAGTGTTTCCGCCCGAAAAAAAAACACTTGAAAACCGCAGAATTTGGGGCTCAAGCTTTGAAAATTCTTGGGTTTTCGAGCTACTGAGTTAGAGAATTCCTCGACTCTTTTCCAGAGGTGTCGGTTTTGATATCTTCACATGCTTCAGATGCTTTCAAACCTTGCAGTGAGCTCCAATATGTCAGTCGGAGATCCCCCAATTTCTGTTGCTCGGAGCTGAGCGCGACGTCGCCGGTTTTCTAGTTCCCTCAATTTTCTTACATGGTTTCAGGTACTCGAATAGTCCAATTTCTCCATTTTCAATGAATGCAAAAGCATGAGTTCCGTCTGAGGCTATGATTTTTCAGTATTAGTTCGACTGCGGTAGCTTGCTTTCGTAGATTTGGTAAGTGAAAATGAATGTCTCCAAGCGATATGAGTTTTCTTTTCGGAGGAATTAGTTCTGAAACTTATAAAAGAAATTTGCATTCTCCAAATTAGCGCGTTCGCCACCTCTGCTACCATTTTATAGCCACCTATAACCGTTTGCCACTCAATATAACCGCTATCCGACATCGAATTGCTTTTCCTTTTTTCATTTACCAGTTACCATCTCATTGCGGAGGGGAAGGGGGGGGGTGAGACGAGGGAAGATAGGGAGGAGGGGTGTTGGAGGGGAAAATCTCACGTAATTCACGTGTTTAGATGTAACCCCATCTCATAAACCATCATCCCGTTAAGAAGTCCTAACCGCCAACCATTTTACAACGAAATTTATCTTTAGTTCATTACGACGCATCACAATTTATGTCGAGTAACGAACTCAATCGCCAAATTAACTGCTTTATATCACTATTCAGATCATTTTACGACGCATAATCATCGAAAATGTTGTTGTATGGAACCCCCGAATTAGTATTAGAATTCTGTGATACAATGCAGCGTCGCAACTTGCACGTTAGAAGCAATTCGGCAATACCGAAATTTCCTTCAAGAATCTCTCGATATCGCAGAGCCATTAAATTCGGGAAAGGTCGAACTAATGTCGCAGTCCTTAGAAGGTCCGAGAAAACCCGACTCAACTCATCGAGCGAGAAGATCCTCGCTACCCCTAAGTTGGCTGAGTCCAAACTCTATTATGGAACGCGGGTTCAGAGAGGATGAATAGGAGAGGGGAACCTCAATGAACGGTGGCGTTTTCGATTTTTGCATCCAAAAATCGAAAACGAGCATAGCTCGCCTCGGTGGGGCCTCAAACACCAGCGCTAGTGAGCGCTATTTCTGCTTTTCTGCCAATAGCGGTCAACAAAACTGCTGATCGAACGATGGCTATTTTCATTTGAAATCGTTGACTATGGAATGAGGGTTACGATTAGCACATCTATCATACTCAGCACAATGTCTACGCCTTAGCGATGACATTTCTGGATTGTCTCATGGCGATAGGACGTAGTCCAGACTAAGCTAGAGCTAATTTCTTTTCTTTTTTTGCACTATACAATACATATCACCACTGATCTATGTATATAAATTTTTTTTGCACTTCACAGCGTCTCTTCACCTAGCGGTGATTCATACACTCATTATGTGTGTGTTCAAAAATTCGATAAAAGCGCATTATGATGATGTCATACCTCTGAGTGTCATTTTACAGACTCATAGCAAGAATCTTATTCCGTAGAAAGATTTATATTCCATGTTCGGAGAAATTTTTGTTCGAATATTAGGTGATTTTAAAAAATTATTTATTCGTCAACAACGAGAGAAGGAACATATCGAAAGCACCTTTCGAGTAGTACTCAGTGTTAGCTCATTCGTCTTATCGATCCATTTCCGACCTCAGGTCGAAAACCGGTTATGTCTTTCAAGCCTCCACCCGCCTCCCCCCCCCCCTTCCCCCTTCTTCCCACTCCCTCCAAGCACTTGTAGGTGGATGGGATGATAAGCCGCCTCTCTCTCCTCCTTTCTCCGTTCTCTTTATTTGTTCCATCTGTCATCACTCCAGTTTGCGCGAAGAGAACTAAGTAAAAAGTGGTCAAGAATTATGCGGGAGTAGCGGAGAAAATCTTTTGCAGGTACGTGAACGTTTTATGGCAAATTTGTTATTGACGATTCAAAAAATGAGGAAGTTTCGTCGCTATAGATGCCTAGATGGTATCATCATGACCGGCAAGCTCCATCATTAGATTACTCTCCATACGGCTCATAAACGAAAATGCTGCCAAGCTATAATTTGAGGCGCATTTATTGAGCCACAACTTTTTTAAAGCATCTTCTCAATGATACATATGACTCATAGAGTCGCATAACGTCTCAACAAAATCACATATCGCACTCTATAAGGTACACGTCTATAGACTACGACGGCTGTTTCGGTAGTTGTTGAGTGCCGAATGGGCAGGTGCCCGACGTTTCAGTGAAGATTATCAACCTTGAGGACAAAGTAAGTGAGCAAACTGATGATTAAGCAAAATGAAACAATCTTTTGCAATATTGCTGTGGACTTTCAGAAATTTTGCTTCCCATGAAATCTTTTGTAACAGTTATTTAACTAACTGCGACTAATTATTGAGGAATCTTTTCATTGCACTCAAAAAATTCATACTGACAACAAGTGACCATCAGTTGTTTGAAGGATAATTTGATGCGAAGCGAATTCTCAAATTTTCTTGTCGTTCGTATTTCATTATGGAGAATTTCTAATTTTATTGTTCTTTTTTTTGCCATTAATTGCATAAAAATTTGGCAATTGTTTTCGCCCGTTAACGCGAAAATTAGAATGCGTTGATCGAGTCTCATGCGTGTGCATTCGATATTGAAACTTTGGCGCTTTGTTCTCGCTCTTGCAGCATTTCTTTGCTTTCTGTTAAAATAGCGAACACTTGAAAATGGAATGAAATTAATATAGATTTATTATTCGACTTTAGTTCGATTCATTTTGTAAGAAATATATTGTTTTGCTAGTGCTTCATATATTTCGGCAATCGATTGATTTGTTCGAATGCAATGAAAAAACTAAATTATGCCACTCATCCTCGCAATATTTTCTAGTTGTTCATCGATGGAAGTATTTGAAAAAATTCGAAATATTCTCTCGCTATTTTTGAGAGACATTCAGCGCATACGTCGTACAGTTACGCCCACAATTTCAAAGTGGTATATGGGATCTACGTGAAAGCAACTTTCATAGTTTCATTGCGCGAAAGATTTCCTGATAAGCGGAGGGCAATATCCATGGTGATATTCTGCTAAGGGTTTTTTTAATGCTGGAAAAAATGAGATTGCATTTTATGTTCATTTTATGGGCGCTTTTGTCCGTTGTGCTGATAATAAATTGTTACGGGATCAACGATGCACTCTCGACGGCACTCTTGTTTCGGATTTCATTTAGCTAAGAGCGACGACGTGAATGTACCTCTTTAGAAAGCTAGGATAGCCGCGTGACTGTGCCAGTCGCTAGCCACGAATCTGATTTGATAGCACGTCAGAAATTCTGGCACTGCCACTAATATGTCGTTACGAAAATGTTGGGCCAGGCTTTCTTTCAAATGTTCGAGAAAACATTTTTCCTTGCGGTTAAGCTGAACCACGTTTTCACCTTGAAAGTGGCAAAACTTCATCTTTCGGTTCGTGCCGAAATTTGAGCTAGATCACACGTCATGCTGGTATAGCTCGTTTCATTCAATATTTCGAGCTTTGTCAGTGCATTCTTCTTCGCGTGATCGATTTGTTGGCGTACCCGACGTAGAGCCATACATGTGGCCCTAGGCTCATTTTTCGTCGTCTATGTTGTTGATGAACTTCATCTTTTTCAGCTCAACCAGAACCTTTCACAGTCTATTTGACAAGCAATTTATTTTATTGTTCTATTACGCATAGCAGATGCTTCTGTTCTGAAAGAAACTCGCTCTTGGAGCAATAAATTGATGAAAACGTGATGCAGAGCCTTTAAAAAAATAGTGTAGCAAATTTTAGAAATAATTTAAATTAATGTAATATATTTAAGCAAAAGTCAGGTATGGTAGGATATAGCGTAATTTTGGCACACGAAAGCGTCATGCTGATTGCACCTACTTCAATGATACACCTGAAACGTACCACTGTGTACTTCAAAAGGTCATCGTATAAAAACGATGTGTTTGACACAAATCATTGACTACAAGTTACTAGCATCAAAAAAAGTGATCAGCTGTCATCAAGATCTGCATATATCCTCATAGTTTGTATATGCTCTTGTGGTATTGCCATTCCATTGTGCCCGTATTTATGCTCGTATTTCTTCAATCTTCACCAATTTGCGCTCTTAGCAAACCTATGCGGAAATTCTTTGACTTTGATATTTTGGACAGCTGTGATTTCATCGATTCCGTCGTCCTCTCTATCAATGCAGTGGACAAGTTTATTGCGGTGATCGGCCCCACATCGGCTGATGACCAGCCTGTTGGTGACATAGATTTTGCAGACACTCAGATATTTTTCAGTGGTTGTACTCGTCGTGGCATGGGACCGTCATAGGGTATTGCGAGTATTTTTTTTAAGTGTATGCAAACGATCGCCAACCTCACCCACAACCCGCTGCATCTCGTCGCTAGATTGTCCGCGGTTGCTTATTCAGTAGATTCACAGTTGGCTGCTATGCTGGCGGCCGTTCCTTTGTCCGAATCCTGGGAATGCGCTAGGTGGCTCCTAGTTGAGCACGCTGAATGCAGAACCAGATTCAGAAGGTTTTTGAAGTACACATTTTCGCTTGATGTTAAATGGGTAATATGAGTATTGAGAGTATAGTTTTTTAGTGATTCTTGAAATATAGCATGCTTAATGAACTTTATTCGATCGCTAATATTCTGAAGTATGTCCGAAGACTCTTCAGTTTTCACGTACAGAAGACATCTGAAAAGGAGAATATACAAAATGTATAGCTGATCGACTGGAATATTCATGAAAGTGTTTTGAGGTAGCACAAATTTTCACAAGAGTACTAACGAGAGAGTAGCGAGAAATCTACCATCGTGAGGGTGTACGGATGTATGAGATATATCTCTTTACTTTGTAACCTCTTAAAATGTTGGTGACTTTGTGACCTCTTGAAAAATATAAAATGTTGTTAGCAAAAATTTTCAAAATGGCTGATGAAAGGTCAGTAAATAATAATAAGAAATAGAAATAAAGAAAGAAAGGAGAGGGGGGGGGGGGGGGTGGGGAGAGTGGAGAGTAAGNAATATCAAACGTTGTCGATATCATGGATGATTTCGGCAATGAGGATAGTCCTAATAGTTTACGCGGTTTGTAAGAATAAGGGCGCAATGCTTCTTTTTACTCCCATTAATCATGTCAAAAATTTAGTCGCTATTTTTAGGGGAATTTTATGGCTTTTGCAAAATGTGATAATGAATTCACACATGCGAGTTGTAACAATTGCAATGTATATATTGATGATTTGTAGTTAGCAGGTAATAAACCTCTTTTTTCTGTGCACTGTGAGGTCACTTCCGCTTTTTTTCTTTACTTAGTTCCATTCAGTTGATTTCCCTTTCGCATCATTTCAAACAGGTGGAGGGAAGGGGGGGGGGGGGGGGGGGGGNGGAGGTGGGAGCGTTTCTCTTCTTCTAGGCATTATGACGAATGAATTTTTTCATCATTGGAAACTATCCGAGCAACACATTCGCCGTCTGCTATAGTCAACTCACTTCTTCGCTGACATTTCAACTCGTCCTAGTCGTTTGTCACTTCTTGAAAATAAAACTTGATTCGTTTTTCTTTCTATTTTTTTCGTCTTTTGAACCGGCTACGTCCTCTTGCATCTCAAAAGTCGGAACTTTCATCCGAGTGTTTTCAGATGTTGCTAATGAGGACTAACTATAGTTAGTCTCAAACATTAGTTCTGATAGCATTGATAATTCAGTGGAATAATAGTGCTCTGTCGACCAATGAGAAATAAGTTTCAAAAAATGTCTATGCATCACTTATGTGTTTATCAATCTTATCAGTAATGAGCGCTGGGTTAATCACATTTAATTCGTATTAAAGATAGCTCGTTTTCCATTCGGAAGTAAGCCGAAAATAGCATTGATAGTTGCTCATTCAAAATGTAAATCGTCTGATGCATGCATGAACCGTTCAATATTACCGACATTAAAACGTCACAACAAATATTCGCTCTCGATTTTCGTAGAGATTTTTACTACTTGCTCTTTATGAGATGTTGACATCAGCCGACAGAGAATACATCAATTCTTCGCATATTCACTGATACAAGCACGTGTAGAAATATCGAAAGATCTAAATGAGTAGAAGTTTTTTTAAAAAATATGAGAGAATTAAATGTGTTGAGGCATGATTCATTGCAAAACTTCATTGATTGATCTAAAAGACAGTTTAAAATTATATTTGCATTCGTAGTATCCCTTCTGAGTTGATTTTTTTGTCTCTAAAAATACCAATGAGGCCTTCACTCTCATATTCATATCACTTATTGTGCGCTGTTTTATTGCCAATTTTTTTTCCGTTTTTATGTGATTTTTTTTACCGCAAGCCACTAAACGAATTGCTCCATGGAGGATTCTATTTTCTCGGAAATCAAATCCAAATTAAGCAAAAATGGGAATACAAATGTAAGAAAGAGAAATGCATTGCCTTTTGCGTGCAAAAAAAAAGCAACACGAAAAGCGAAAATGCGATTTGATAGTATTGCCTGTGTGCATTTATATGACGCAACGAGTGAGCATCTGACGTGAGCCTATTCATTACGTCAAGAAAAAAAGAGCAGTTAGCGTGGGGCCAAATGCAGTAATACATCATATTCATGACGCATTTTCTCATGGCTACGGCACTCGGCTTCTAACGTATCGGATGAAAGCGTCGCTCATTTGGACGTTACTCATCGTCGTTGATGTCTAGTCCCATCAAAATCCCTAAAATACCTCCTTACTCTCCACTCTCCCC
>JAARMF010001584.1:26706-39580 GCA_022844705.1 Toxascaris leonina
TCCAAGAAAAAACGATCCCATGAAGCGCTTATTGAGTGCATTGATGATTTTGGTGTGCAATATGCCTGAGATTTTTCATGAGGTATGCAAGCATTCAGTTTTTTCTTCTGCGTAGAAATTTCCATATGCCGCAGCAACTGTATGTCAAAGCTCGAAAGCACGTTACAAGACAATTTGGAAAATGAATTCAATCTCCTCGGCGCTTAAATTTAGTTGTAAGCTTCCTGGAATTAATAAGTGGTTACAGAAAGCTGTTGGAGGATATCTCGATTCAGGGGCTTCTCATCCATCACGAAGTGTACTAAGGAATGAGGCGATTTTGGATCGTTCTTTGAATAGTTAATCGATGGCATTTTGTGTAGTTCTGTAGATTTGTCTCTGCAAAGCGCATTATGACGACGTCATATCAATCTATGGTGTATATGTATATGCAATGGCTGGAAACCTGAACAACGGGATTTTCAGCTCACAACGCTCTTCCATTAAATTTAGCAAGCAGAAGTAATCTTCTGAAACGATCTTTATTCATAGAAAGAACACCGTATATGAGCAGTGAACAGAGCTGATATAGTCGGAAAAAAATAAAGCGAAGCATCGAGTTGAGATTATAACACATAGAACAAATTACGATTAAATATGAACCAGATACAAAATGTGCACTCATAAAAAGGAGTGAGATCTGAGGTCTAGTGACAATAAGTGACAATAATGTATGAACGTCGAAATTTACCAGCCAATTCATAAGAACCAATTAGATTTTTCGCCCATTTGAAAATTGCATAAAGCATTAATGGAAACGAGTGCGAACGTTGGCTAAACGGAATTATTGGGAAAGCCTCTTATAAAGTAAAACAAAGTCTGACTGCTGAAGTTGATTATTTAACGGTTAGAGGTGAATTATTTGAAAATGCATTCCCAGTTAGGCTTGTAAGAGTTCAATATCGCCGAGCGCTTTTTCTAAGAATAACATAAGCAACTAAGCAAATTTGCAAAATTTCCGGAGCAGGCAGCAATATGTGGGAAGTCTCCATAGTAAATCTCCTAACACCTTTTTTTGGGTTTTGTCACCTTTCTTCCTTCGTCACTTTCAAAGTTTTCTCAAAAGTTTTGTCATCTTCAAGTGCTGTTATTGTGATTCAAATGAATTCTTCTACGCATTGAAAAGATGATTGTTCTCTATGTAAGCCTCGCCAGTGTTTTCAGCAACTTTCAGCTAAAAGTGTGCAATACTAGCACTTAAGCTACGCAGTTGCACAGGTAGCTTTACTAACAAGTTAAAAACCTTGCAAGTGGCGATACCATTGTGCCAAAAGATAATGTATTTTTTGTACTCTACTTCTACTAATGCCAACTATAACACAATATTGTAACAAATTAAAATTCGCAAGTAGATTATAACTACAGCCTAGTCTGATTTTTGGAGGGCTGTAGAAGAAAAGAATTCTGCTGATTTTTTGGACGAAGTACAAATATGTCGTACCATTTTCTTCACTGCACTTGTTTTTAAGATACTCTTCGTCCGAAAAGACTCGTAAAATTGTTAATGTGCTTTTGCAGTTTCAAATTTGAGCGTTCGGTCTCGAAGTGGCGCCAGCGTTTGCTGTAGGGCGGCGAATTTTTCACTTGAAAACTTTGGGGTTGGGTTTTCTATCCTAGCTGTTCAACGAGGTCAATAAAAGTGAGTTACTATTTAGTAGCTGTATATACGTCAGGCATGTTTCCACTTAATCGGGTTGTATTGAAAGAAACAGCTGTATTTCTCATCTTTCAAATTTTTTTACGGCTTCCGAGATATATGAGAAAGTATTTTTTATTCCATCCCCTTCAATGCGAGCTTCTTAGTGGTGGCATCTGATGGAGATGCCTTAGGAAACCAAATCTTTCGCAACTGAGGATATGTGAGGAAGAATGAGTAAGAGTGAGCAAGTCGAATTAATGTGCAGTCTTTGTTTCTTGAGGGTATTCTTCTCTTACCAGCATCATTCTGCCTCTAACATCACGATTTTTCGAAATTACTGGCCCTCGTCACGAATTCATGCAGGGATTCCTATACAGAAGTCTACGATACTTAGATACTCAAATACTTAGAAGTAGCCCTACCTGCGTCTTCCTTGAAACTGTTGCTGCAATTCGGACGCGATGAATGAGTGGATTTTCTTCTTGCATTCTTTTCTACTGCTCGTTTCGCGAATCCAAAATCGTCTCACTTGCTCTCTAATATAGTCGTTCCATCTGCGCAATGACCCTCCTTTCGGTCCTTCCTCGTCAAGTGATAGCCAAATGAGAACTTTTGTGCTGCAGCGATTATCCTTTATTCTAGCAATATGTCCGGCCCAGGATAGTTCGTTGATCCCCATCTTAACGGCAACATCCTGAACTTGGCTGCGGCGCTATAAGTTTTCGTTTGTTGGTTTATCGGTCGGCGATACCCGAAGTATTGCTCTTTCCATGGTATGTTGAGTGAATACAAGTATGTGCTGTTCTGCTTTGGTTAAGTTTCGTCGTTTTGCCCTGTTTATCTTTAGCCCAACCTTCTCTCCTTCTTCGTTCAGTTCGCGCAGCATCCTCTTTAGTGATATTGTTGGCGAATGGTACGATATTGTCAGCAAATCGCAGGTGATTGAGCCATTCGCCGTCATTGAGAATGCCACTGCTGCAGTTGACCCTACACATCACTGGGTCCAAGCACGCAGAAAACAGTTTGGGTGATACTGTGTCCACATGCTTAAGGCCTTTATTCACTGGAATTTGGACTGGGCGATCAAACAAGGTGATTTCGGTTGGGCATTCTCTGTTTGGGTTTCGGAGTACCTCGATGTAGGCTGACTCCACGCTTTACGCAGACAGTGCTTGCCGCAGTGCCTTCATCTCCGCTCTGTCGAAGGCCTCAACATCAAGGAAAGCTATGGCGAATGGAAGTTTGTATTCACAGCTACGCTGCAAGATTCGAGTGATCGTGAAAATGTGATCTTGCCTGCTGAAACCTTTAAAAAAGCCTGCTTTTTCATGAGGCTGCTGCTTATCGAGCGTCGATGTTATCCTTCTGGTGACGATTTAGTGAACAGCTTACGGATAGGTGAAAAGAGATGGACTCAGCGGTAGTTTTTGAGATCTTCGTTGTCGCTGTTCTTGTGCAGCAGCGTAATGCTGGATGACTTCCACTCACGCGAAACCTTTTTTCCTCCAAGTAACGATCGAACCTTCCTGTCCTTCCCAGAAGCTTTGTTGTTTGACATGGCCATTACCGCATGGGGAACTTTGCTGATTTTGACTAACGGAAGCTCCTTTTCCTGACGATGTAGTGCCGGTTTCCTTATAGGGCTCTTAGAAAGGAATCAGTCTGTGTAGAATTCCTTAAACACTTCTTCTATCTCACTTCTCGTCATGACCGTTTCGCTGCCGATGTTTCTTATGGCGGCGAGCTTCAGAGTGCCAAACTTCGTTTGCATCGTCTCATACTAGCATCCTTCTATCCCGCTTCCAGAAACTTTTCCACGCCGTATTGCTTAAATCCTCTTTGATCCGAACTCGAATCAGCTTGCAGAGAATCAGGTATTCCATATGCCCTTTTCTGTATCTTTTCATCCGTGTCCCCTTCTCCAACAGCTGTCGTGTGCCTGACGATATTCTGCGCTCCTTGTTGTTCGGCTCTCTTTTTTCCGCCTGTTTTGCAATAGACGTTGATTTCACGAGAAGATAGCGGCGGTCTTCGTTTATATTGCCATTTTCTCCCACGAGGCATCTGCAATTTTCGCTCTGAACTCGGATTCCTCGACAACCGTTCTAAAGAGTCTTTTAACAACTCTCATTCTTAACTCCGTTAAACCAACGTGGAGTTTCGCGCGTAGCAGCCTGTGATCAATTCCCATATTGAATAGTGGCATCACTGAAAATCTCGCAGTACGCTCAGAGAGTTCTCATTTTTCGTTTGCGCTTTCGGGGATATCCAAGTCTACCTTCTTACAGTCTTCTTTTGCACCAACTGTTTCCAACGTAGTAGAAGCTCGTTTCGGCGAATGCGACAAGTCGTTCTCTTCTATCGTTGCGCTCGTCAAGTCAATACTGGCCAGTGAACTGCTATTCTTGTTTCCCTTTTCCTACTTTTGCGTTGAAGTCTCCAACTGTCGCAGCATATGTGAGCTTCCGTTCTACGGCCTTCTGGAATTCTTCATAAAAAGCCTGTATATCTTCTGCTGAACTTCCGAAAGTGGAAGCATAAACCTGTATGACTTTGAGGGTTACGTGTTTACCGACCTGCGGAAGAAGTGAACCTGCCCTTGTTGAGAACAGCTGACGATCGAGAATGCTTGATCGCAGCCTTCTGTTGACGATCAAGCCAATCCCTCTAACTCCTTGCATTCCGGCTGGTTTACCTGAGAAGACTGCCTCTCCGTTCTCCAATGTGGCTACCAATTCTTCCCTTCTCCTTGTTTCCGTTATGCCCGCCACATCGCAGTTTATCTTGGATTTACCTTCGAGCACGTGGACAATAACGTCACCTGAGGTTACTGACCTTCTCGAGTGACATCCTTCCGACAATCGGAGCGCAGGGTACTGAGGCTTTCTTTCCAGTTTTTTAACCATTTAATTCGAATCACTCGCTGGCTCGGCGGACTATGGTCCTTCACCGGACTTCAGTCATTCGAAGTTTCCTCTCCTACCCTTTCTTTTTCAACGAAATATCCACAAGGCAGCGGGGGCTGCGATCTTTTTCAGCGTGCCGTCCTCGCCGTGACACAAAAACGTCTTTGGGTATTATGACCACTTTTAAGTGCTTGCGTGCCATCGCCAACCTCGATCACACCCCGATGGATTTAACCGTTGTTTGATTTGCGCCTGCTTATTCAGCATATTGGCAGGTAACCGTCATATCTTACGGCCGTCCAACAATCCTTCACCGCATCGTGCCAAGCGAAAGTAGACACGACCGCTCAGCAACCGTTCTACAATGAAGAACTAAGCGCTGGATAGCGCAGAAAAGAAATCGCGCATAAAGATTCTCGAAAAGCGGGCGACTGCACCTACCCAACAGCTCTCCATGGACGTTCTTCATCGAGGATTTACGCGAATATTCAGCTGCGATAAATATGCGACTCCTTCCAAGTCTTGGAGTAAGCCTTTGCTCTCTTTCGGAGTGCAAAAAAACCTGCTCGGGAATTGGAAGGAACATTGGAAGAAATGAAGGAGAAAATACTAGTAGACGTGAAGTCGTCGATTCGACCGTTCGTCGTAGTTGACATCCGCGGTGGGAGGTGTATGAAAGATTCATTTATTGCTACAACGATAACTTGCATTGAGAATGAATCCTGCAAGAATGCATTTCTGGATTTGAAGAAGTGACACAGACATCGTGATGCGCAGGAACCTGAACAAGGCTATCTAGAGATCCTGGACGGCATGGTCATCAGCGAGTCCACGACATACAGTGATAATCGGCTCAGACGGAAGCATAATGTGCACTTTTGAAAAAGAGTATGAGGTACTGCATGCTGAAACATGAAACACAGATTGTAATAGGTAATTGCAGTAGGCGGCTCAGGCATCGACAATGATCGTGCATAGTCCCGCTCTGACGATGACATGTTAAATCCGATGAGGATGAAACTGATGATTTTGAAAAGGCAAATGAAAAAATTAGGTTTGATAGGCGTTTTACGAAAAAACTGAGCAGTATAGCTCATGTTCTGCAGCTGGCACTGGTAGATAATCTGAAGGCAGCCGAATGTCGTGTAGCAAAGGTCATATGGAAGTTTGAGATAACACAGCCCACGGCTGAGCGATCCATGCAAGGTCCAAGCGGAATTTCATTTTAAATGGTTCAGTAGCGGGTGCTGGCTCATGGAGTATTTCTGAAAATCTAAACAAATGCAAGCAGATTCGTGCATACAAAGCATGATGGGAATTTCATCTCTTCCTTTTTCTTCAAAGGAATGTGATTCCTATACCCATTTGCTTGGCGACTGGTATGTTTATTGTTGCCAAAGAAAATTGTCCTGTGGTTTTTCCAATCCCTCTGTTTTCAGTCTCACTTTCTGTTCTGTGATGCATTCGCCAACAATTATACTTCATGCCGGTGAGATCTATTTGGGTTCAAAAATAGCAGCGAACTTCCGACTATTTTTGACCCTGTTGATTTTGACCCTGCGAACTTCCGAACTTTCGAAATATTCTTGCCTCCTTTCGTGCATTTTTTTGCGTTCGAAAACCTGCACCTTTTCAATTATGAGCCATCTACATGTGAAAATGGGTGGTGGCTATCCGGTTGATCAGAACATATGGCAGAAGGTTTTCGGAGGATCGATGTGCGTGAAATGAGCGTAAACAATCTACCATAGCGATCTCAGCCACCGACAATTCCGTCTATTTCTTTTTTTGATGAAGAAAATCCTGATTTTATTCTGGAGCTTGTTTCGGTGATTTTTCTACCCTTCCAATCAATGATCACACACTATTCTGACGGCTTTTGTTCGCTCTACTCATTAATAATGTGACTCTTTCTGCCCTATTCATTTATATCAAGAAAACCCAAGGTACAACAAGTACAATATTAGTATTGTACCAAATCCGCGGCCGCAGGTACACTACAGGTGCAGCACAATAGGCGTTAGGAGCAACAAACCAATGGCGTTGAAGCTACATTTACCAAATGTAAGTGTCTAAGAAAAATATTCTAGTGGTAGGAAGAATTCATACCATGATTACTGCCATGGGTCTTCATACCCTTATAAGTGATAGTATCAGCAGCTACACCCTTCTTCCAATGTTGATTTTTGCATAGTGCACTTTAGTCATTTGATTAATATTAATCGATTGGATGTATCCATATCAGTTTTCATAGCTGAATATAGTAAAACGCAAATTTAAACTTTTAAAGCCCGGAAATTACAACCTGAATATCATCAGTTTTTTTTTCTGCACTAGAACTGACTAAGGTATTCGGCCTTCATAAGCTTCATAACCTTCATAAAACGATGTTACGGGTTTAATGTTGGTAAACAATTTGCTGTCTTTATTCTCATCGGTTATCCTCTTCAAGGAGAAGCGATCCAGATGCGTTCGTCTATGTGCTGTACTTCACATTTGTAGTCATTACACTCAAGTGCGCATTAAAGCTATTGCTTTTTCGGCTCGTTCAGTAAACTCAATTAGCACATTATTTACTTAAATGAGTGATTTTATGGTAGTGGACCACCTTAAAAGACAGCAAAAAAATGTCGGATGACTGTTTTCGTCGATTCGCCTCAAAGAATCTTTCAATGCAAAGAATACTTACGCAATCTTTGTTTATTCCATTGCTCTTACTTGTCGATTAATACTAATCAACCAAAAACTCTGACGGAATATTTTTGAAATTTGTCGTTGAGAGTAAACAATGAAATAAGCATTTGGAAATTCCATAATCTCAAATTCGAAACATTTGTTTCACTTTGTCGACTTCCAATTGACACAAAAAGTGAATCAAATTCCGAAGGGAACTTCTGAGCAATAATAATCAACGATACCACTTCATTTAATTCACAAATTTCTTGCATTAAATTACACTGTTCGAATTGTTTTATGATATTATATGAAAATAATCATCTTATTTAAACGATTTGCCAATTGCTCAAAAATTTAGTCCATTATCCAAAGCGCCATTTTAAACGACTCGTGAAATTTGCAAAAATATTTGTGATGTCATTTGTAAAAACA
The DNA here is from genome assembly GCA_022844705.1 of Toxascaris leonina. NCBI lineage: Eukaryota > Metazoa > Nematoda > Chromadorea > Rhabditida > Ascarididae > Toxascaris > Toxascaris leonina. The sequence continues at coordinate 34,399 of JAARMF010001584.1, forward strand.
AGTGAAAAATTGTATGTGGATTGTATGACACGCGTTTTTGTGATTTTACTAAGCCGGTCAACCAGTTTCATAAATCGTCATCAAAAATGACAATATATACAGCAGTAGGCTTATATTTCAACCGATTCGATCCTACGGATCATACATCAATGACTTGTTGTAGACATATAGACTCATCGACGATAAATGAGTGCCAATTTTTGGCACGTTCTAGTATCTGCAACTATTTCCGGTGTTGATGAGGAGGCTTGGCAGGTTATAATGTGACATCCGAATACGAAAGAAATCTCGACTCTAAGTTCAATAGTTTTCCAGTGAAAATTGCGATTCTTTCTGACTACCGAGCAGGCAGATAGATACGTATATGCATGCACATCTACAGAGCCATATTGCAAAGTTGCGAATTCAATTCGATAGAAAAAGCACATAAAATCGTTTCTGGCAGAAACGTTCGTGCATTCGTGCAATTGCAAATAAATGAGAAGGTGATGCCAGGTGCGGGCGCCATATCAGCGCGTGGATACTAAAGTGTGCGCAAGTTTTACTTGCGACACTTGTTCGTGTCTTAGCCATAATGAAATATTTAACTAAGATTTCTTATGTTCTGTATGAGTGTTCAGCATTGATGAGCATTATGGAATTTGTAAGACAAGAGTGTCCTGAAAATGATGGATTTTGATCGAAAATGAAAACTTTCGATTGTAATTTATTTTGTGCAAAAGATCCGCCATAATGAAGAACAACGTGTGTGAGAAACTATTTATCGATGAAATGGAAATCAGCAGATACCAAACAGACGAAATGACCTTGTAATTGATGAGACACTGCAGTAAATAACTTAGAAAAAAAAAACAACAAGCGCGATCAATACTGATTTGATGATCAGACTTTGGAACAACGTATGATGAATGACCGTATTTTGCTGCATTTCCAGGTTTTCGCTCGTTGAATGCGTTGTTTCTCAGAAACGATCGATCCGCTGAACGAATTCCCGCTGAACGAATCAAAAATAATGATGGAATTTCGATTTTTAGTATTTCAAGCGGCAAAGTTTGAAAAAAAATAAGAATATACTGGAGGGATTTGGGAATGAATTTAATTGTTGCGATTAGGCTAGGAATTGAGGATTCATGCTGAAGAAAGCAAAATTCTTGATGTTTGGTTGACAGCAGAATTTTTTCGAAATAGCTACTGATTCATTGAAGAGAATTATGTCGGACGGAATGTTTTTTTCATAAAATATCACAGTGCGTATATGCTTTTTCGAGATGGAGTTATAATATTATTGCCGGAAATTCGTGAATAGTCTTGGAATATGAGAGAAAGAAGCGATGCATCTCACTTGATACTGCTGGCGTGGCTATCATGGATCAAGCTGAGCCCTTATAACAATCTTTCGAATTTTAATTTCAATGTGGCGATTTTCTTGGAGATCTCACTCTAAATCTCAGCAAATTTATTGCTCAAGCAAGAACTTAAATTCGAGATCTCTGTTCTGCCAATTTAAGTCCATTCACTCAGACAAACTCGTTGGAGAAAAACGAATTGTAGAATCCCTCGAAGTCACATCGTTGAATCTTTCCCATATATATAGATTTCAAGTAGAGCGTGTCGCTATCTTGGCGAGCGTTTTGGCATTTCTCCGCTGTGCGTACTGTCACGAACTTTGCACCGTAGCAGCTGTCTTAACAACGGTCGAAATTATAGAAGCATAAAATAAGGCACTGAAATTTTTTGGTATTCTGATGAATCGGTAGTTCTTGCGGACAAAAAAAGTTATTCAGGCGCTTCACTGGCATGACAGCCTGATAGATAACTCATGAAGCAAATATTTCCCTTAACGAGTAACTGTACAGTGAGTTTTTGTCATGCAGAACAGACATTCTTGCAGACTGCGAGGCAGGGGCTGAGGAAAGAGGGGGGAGGGGGGTTTAGGAAAGCTGTATCATGGCAATACCCACAAAAAAAACAGCGCGTACTCGCATTCATCGTTTGATTCTATCAAAGTTATCAAATAATCATGTGAAACAATCGTCATATTTTTGCGCTTTGCTGATACTGCAATACGGATTGCCTTAGCAGGATCCGACAAAGAGCGTTTGCATAGTTGGATGGAAGAGAGAATATGTTGATGGCATCGGAACGGATGCACAGCGGTGACGTTTTGTTTGTTAATGCTCAAAACCACTAGTCACGGTGGCAGCTTCCGATCGTGAATAGACGACGCCCACCGACCGATTTCACGCAATGATTCGCATCGCTTGTAGAGCATTGGTAATGATGAGGCGAATTTTTCGCATTCAAAATCATCGAAATAGGCAGAAGACATGAATTTTTACTACTCCATTTGAACCTGATCAAGCCGTTGCATAAATGTTGCTAAAAGAAAGAAACATATTAGACAAAACTTCTACACCTTTAATCGATTGAATAATGCCTTTTGCAGTAAGTCTGAGCGCTTATTGAATAGATCAGCCTATGCTTTAAGCTGAAGAGCATTTCTCAAACTTCTGAATTTCGTCTTGTGATTCATTGAGCAGTTCAGCTATAAAATTGAAATTCTTTGAAGATTATCGAAGCCATCTATGAGATAAACTCATCGCTTAAATTCACTCCTTATTTTTGAGAGTATCTTGAAGAAATGAACAAATCCAACTGAAATTTTCTCGTTTTTTTGCGAAGCGCATTTTGCAGAATTCGTCGAAAAATGTAGAGCTCACATATGGAGGTGAGATTTTATAACACTGATGCATGAACTATAAACTTATGCTGACATCAACATTCGCCATTCACGCATTTCGTTAAGTCGATTCTCGTCGAGAAATTATCAACGCTTAATTGCGGGAGATATATCACTCATAAAATAGACATAATGGATTGCATTATGGAATAACTCATGAAAAACTTGAGGTTTGAAGCTTACGGAGTTTTCTGCTTTAGAGCTTTGAAGCATTGACACACTAACGAACTAGATGGAAATGAAACGCCGATTACGTCATTTATTTCAGCTTGTTGTTTAAATTTTTTTTCCTAAGTTTTCTACGTAAATGTTGCTTAAAATTTCAACAATAATTATAGATATTTCTTCTCTCAAACATATTCGTTTATCGATTAGCATGTTTTATTCGTGGAAATTCTTTCTTATTTTTTTCTTCTGTTGTTACTTCTTCGAAGGCAATATTTTTTTTCTCACAGTTGAGACAATGACATATTGTAGACGTGTTCTCGTCAACTAAAATATCTCTACGCATGAGTTCATTTGTGCTCACTTCTTCATAACCCTTTTGTAGTGTTTTTCATGTAACACCAATGGTTGTAGGGGGTTTTTTGCTTCAGTGAAACGCATTCAATATCGAAATTCCTCTTGCCATCGACAATATAGCTACTGATGTTGCTTGATTCGAAATCAAGCTATCAAAATAAGCCGTTTAACGGGAAGGGAAAGAATTTCCCTTTTTCAAACGATTCAAAACGACAAAAGCTTAATCATCCATCGTGCATATTAGAATGTTCGAAGCCACTGATCAATGATCGTGAAGCGTGGCCTCACTGTGTGATGTTATTTTCGTATGTCGCTCGTCAGTGGGGTGTTTACAAGCATCGACAGACCCTATTGAAACCGTCTGTAGAGTCGGCACCACACATTTTGCGTTCCTCGAATAGAAAGCCGGCAAAAAAAGAGAGCCATATTGTTTAAGAAGCAAATGAAAGCTATATTCGATGGATGTTCTCTCTATGTGAAGCATCGAATTGCTTTCTTCCTTCCCAGCAATCGGAAGTGCTCCTTGATGTTTGCTGACGAAAACGAGCTTGAGCAGTAAAACAATTGCGCATTGCAAAATTTTCCTATATAACATTAAAGCTACGACCGATGTCATGAAATAATGCAGAGCTTTTTTTGCAATTTTAACAGGACTTGAGGATAATCAAGCGGAAATTTTCCGGTTCTTATCGAGTTTCCGAATTTAATGAAAGGATCAGCTAATGAACAACGATCCTGAGAAGGGATTATTGAATTCGTTCTGTTTTTTGTTGTTGTAAATATTATTTTATTTAAATGCAACATTGAAAACGAATTCTACGAGAAAATGGAATAAGTTGAAGGAAGTTTTATGCATCATATAGAGGCGAGTAACATGATGAGTTGTTTTTCGATTTTTTATCGATCGAAATTCATTCTAAGGAAGTCGTGCATTCTAAGGAGTTAGAATACTTTTCGATGTGATATCAACAATAATTGTGAAAGTTTCGGCTCATATGTATGACGCAATACTCTCATGTTCTTTACGTTCAAAAGATAGCTATTAGAGTTCGATCGCAATATTGGAAGTGATCGATGAGTAAAATTACTTCCTTTGAATCATTCCCATATTTCTTTATCGAACACAAATAAACGCTTGTTTCCTTGTCAAAAAATGCTACAAAATCGTATATTCACTCGTCTGTTGTTTTTTTCATTTTAACGACCAACACATAAGAGATTTTATTACAGATCTCATACATATTACTGCTATATGTTACACGCTATAGATGTCTGTAATGATTGTTAAAGAAGAATCCTATAGAATGGCTGTTAGTTGTTCAGTTAATGGTGGTAGATTATTGAAGATTTGCATCCCCAAAAAAAGGTTGATGGATGTGGTGATAAAGAAGTTGAACATCGAGTACTTCTGAACTTTGAGTTTAAAAAAACTAACTAGTTTTTCCTTCAATGAATATTATTCATCTAAATACAATTCAAATCGGAAAAAATTTATGAAGAGTAAGAAAATATGAAATGAATTCTCTCAATCTTTCATAAAAACCATGTGAGATAAATGCAATCAACCGTGTTATGGGTGTCGTCGACATATGTCAGCCCACACACGAACATGAATTTTCGGAAGAAATTCAAGAATTCTCGCCCGCAACAATTCGATTTTTCCTACAATTGCAAGTTACGTATGAAACGTGTTGAGGCTGAAGAAGAGAAAGCTATCGTTTATGTGCTTCGCTTTTCGAGTGAATCGTTGAGGAAAACTGCAAATGGTTAAGTGAATTCCCCTATTATAAGGAAATTGATATGATTATCTATTTCAATAGGTAATTCAAATTTCCTCTAGTAATTAGTTGAGGGGTTTCATTTCATTTCAATTGAGTCCTATCAATTTTTGAATTTTACTGTTCTTCTGCAATTTTTTTT